>JAYJMJ010264834.1:0-13853 GCA_036873875.1 Laminaria ephemera | reverse complement strand
AACGGAGTGTCATCAAGAGAGATTTGTTGGTTACGAGGTTTTGTCACAGCGGTTACGTCCTACAGCAAACTACTACGAGTTAAATGTTGCCGGAACCGCTGAAACAGGATTGAGACATGAATCACATTTTCTCTTTTACGATGCCTGTCCCTATAGGGCTATGCAAGGACAGGCGTCTTAAGAGGGTAGAAACCTTGCGGAGATTCACGAGATGGTCTTGCCTCGACGGTGGGTCTTGCGTCCAATGCTACTTTACAACACGTGCTGCTAGTGGTTCGCTTAACCATTGTGCTGTTTTAGAAAAATCGGCTTTACCTTTTCGATATTCAGCTTACCAATCCAATATAAAACTATAGCGATAACCAAATATTCTGGAATCAAGAGCAAAGTGGTGTCGCGAATCGGCTCTGGAAAAAGCATTGAACCAGGGCCTGTGAATAACGAAGAAGTTGCAAAGTACAAGGAAATGCTCATTCGCCATACATGTCGCAAAAATTTATGCTTGCCACGGACGCCTCCAAGTCTTAAATGATTTATATCTAACAAACTCGCTATAAGAGTGACGACAACGAAAAAAAAGTACGCTTCCACTGGGGCTGCATCGGTGGCTGTATTACCGGGGCCTTTAAGCACTGCTAGGCCTAGTAGTGTGCTTAGGCCGCAAATGGTTAATCCGGCTACGGGAGCCAAGTAGTCTACAACGCCTAGTTTTGCCCCGTCCTTTCGAACGGCTCGCATGGCAGTCAGTACAAAATAGAGGGTAAGCGTGACAAATAACATACCTATGTAAGATATCGTTCCGGGCATCGTCAGGGCGCTGATTGCAATGGTGAAGCTTGTGGGTAGCAATAACCAAATGTAGGTTTTTCCTGATAGACGATGCACGGTTGATCCTTTGCGCGCAAGCAATGCTGTGAAGCCTGTGACTACCAAGGCGATACCCATTACGGTGTGTGCTGCCATGATGATTGACATGCTCATCATTGTCTTCTTCCAAGTAGCTTGTAAAACAGTATTCTATCCATGCGATAATGAACAGAATAGTGCTCAAATTTGTTCTAGGGATATGCAATATCGTATGGATTGGAAGGCAATTAATTTTGATTGGAATCGAGCCAAGGCCTTTTTGGTCACCGCCGAAGAGGGCTCATTGTCGGCCGCTGCGCTTGTATTAGGCACCACGCAGCCTACCTTGGGCCGTCAAGTGTCCGCTTTAGAGTCAGAGCTTGATGTCCTGCTTTTCGACCGGGTTGGAAAGCAATTGGTACTGACACCCAGCGGCTTGGAATTAGTTGATCATGTGCGGCAAATGTCGGAAGCCGCGATAAGAGTGTCCTTGATTGCCAGCGGTCAGTCTCAACAACTCGACGGCGAAGTTTGCATAACGGCAAGTGAAGCCCTTGCGGTTTTTATACTGCCCCCAATTATTCAAACCATAAAAAAAACGTATCCCGGTATTAATATCACCGTACTTGCCGACGACAGAATCAGTGACTTGGGGCGTCGGGAGGCAGACATTGCTTTGAGAAATATCAGGCCGACACAGCCTGATCTGATAGCTAAGAAAGTTTGCGATTTAACGTCTCGCTTGTACGCGAACCCTATCTACCTTAAGTCCTTGGGTCAGCCGCTAACTATTAACTGTTTAAACCAAGCGCACTTTATTGGCTTTAATCGCAGCCAGGATATGATTGGACCACTAGGGGCCCTGGGGTTGTCATTAACCCCAGAGAATTTCCCCGTTGTCACGGAGAATTATCTTGTTCAAGTGGAGTTAATAAAACTAGGGGTCGGTATCGGAATGATGATAGAACCATTCGGTGACAATGAGCCATTGGTAGAACGTATTGCTCAAATACCAGAAAGTATTCGTTTTCCAGTATGGTTAGTAGCCCACCATCAACTTAAAAGTAGTAAGAGAATCCGGGTGGTCTTTGAACTGTTGTCAAAGGCGTTATCTGCCCTGGATAGTTAGAGCAATCAGGATAGTAAGGTATAATAGCGGGGCAGGTGTGCACCGCTACATCATGTCGCATTGCTAGACCTGCCCAAAACTAATATTCGCTAGCAATATGTCTAATATCTGACGATATTCCTTAAAATTCAATAGCGACTAAGCAGAGTAAACAAGAGTGTTCATTCTGGATATGATCTCCTATGCTGTGATGGCTAATCATTCTCTCATTGTTTTTTTTGACCGAAAAATCAAAAGGAACACTCAGCCAATCGGCTTGGCTGAAACATCAGTCTTTGGCATTTCAGATGTCGGAACTACGCCTTCGCAATGTTGATAAAATCCAACTGACCCTTTTGTGCCGTCAAGCCATTGGTTGATACCTGACTCGGTGATTTCTGCAAACGCGCTAATTTCCATTGGTCCGTAGTAGAGTCCGAATTCATCTATGCCCCATTGAAAGTCTGCTTCAAAGTTTGTTTCTCCGTATGAGTAGATAAGACGACCATTGCCATCTTCATAGTGCTCGTACTGATAAGTTTCTCCAGTGTCACATGACAGGCATTGATCTGTCTCTTGAGCTGGATCCACCACGTAGCCTTTACAGCCGGGAAAACTCTTACCAGCGAAGTCTACAGCTACCCACTTTATACGTTGGATGGTTACCTTTGATCCGCTTCGTGGATCAACAATAGACTGACTGGCGATTTCAGCAGGGGACTGTGGATCATTATCGGTAGCGTCGTCGTGTTTTGTTGTCATTAGGCAAGTTGCTTTTTGCTCCCACCCGTAGCCGTCGCCGTCGGGGTCACTTTCCGTTGTAACGCAGATTTCTGCTGCTTGAAGGGTAGAGGTTGCGAGGGCGCAAATGAAAATCAGGTGGTTAAATTTCATGGGGCGATCCTGTTAGTAGATGTATTTAGTGGCGAATCGTTCACTGATTACCCGTAGTGCTGAAGCGTTCCAGTGCACACCGTCTTTAGTTGGTTGGTCAGCCGCTGGTACCCAGTCTGTTAGCGGGTCACCATCACTGCTGAGCTCCTGAACTTTCGCGTTAACGCTGGACCACTTGGTTTCCTGTGCAATGAATTGGCCTTGGTTTGCATCAAACCATGAGCGTTGTCTTAGTCTTGATATTAGGTCGTTTAACTTCAGCATCCATGCGGCTTCGTTACCATGGTCTGCTTCACCTTGAGACCAGGCGATTAAATCAACCTTTGATTCCCCCAGTGAAGCCAGTGCGGCCTGAACTGTTGAATGTAGTTGCTGATCAGCTATGCCGTTTGCGTCCCACCAGCTGATCGGTTTACCGGCTGTGCCAGTGGGAATGACGGCTACTTTTCGACTGCCGTCCAGTTCAATAATGTGTTTTGCGATCTGGAACGCAGGGTGGTTAGAGCAGACACCGCCGCGCCAAGGGAACCATGCTTTTTGCCATTTTTGCGTACAAAGGTTACCGATCTGCCAATCATCAAACTGAGTCCAGACAATCACACGTGAGTCCACTCCATCTTGGCTGATGTCTACCTGTGTGTCTTCACCCAGGGCATTGGATTGGCCCATCATTAGAATTACATCTGTCACACCAGAAGTATTAGCTGGCGGGAGTGCCACGGAAACGGTGCAGGTGCTTGTACCGTCCCAACCGTAGCCGTCACCGTCCGGGTCGAGACAAGTGGTTGTGGTAGGTGGGGCGACTGTGCAGGTTTGGGTGCCGTCCCAACCATAACCGTCACCGTCATCATCGACACATTCCGTAGGTGTGGCTTGGGTAAGCAAGCACGTTTGCGTTCCATCCCATCCGTAGCCGTCACCGTCAAGGTCGATACACTCAGTGGCGGGTGTTGGTGTACTGACGGTGCAGGTTTGAGTGCCGTCCCATCCGTATCCGTCGCCATCGGGATCAATACATGAGTAGGTGGTTGTTGCTGTGGTAATTACGCAGCTCTGTCCATTTTCCCAGCCCCAGCCATCGCCGTTCGAATCTGAGTCAGTGAGGCAGTGGGTTGCAGCGAACAAAGAGCCGCTGTTGAAGATGCCTGCCAATGTCAGGGTGAGGGGAATTAGTTTGGATAAATTCATGTTTGCCATTTCCGGCTTGTGAGTTCGGATCGATGGCGAACCTTAGCTTAACTGCAAACAGAAAAATACGTCATGACATAGAAGTTTTTAATTCAGTTGAGGGCTACTCATTGCTTATTCGTGGTGGTTAAGTAAGTCCCTGAAAGGGTATGGGGCAGTGAGTAGGTATATACATCTTTAAGCAGGCGCTGAGTCTCGGGAGATGAGCATTTTTGATGTCGCTTGTAGCTGCGGAAGGCATGAACGTTTACAACTTGAACTTGGCTGAAAGTAATTGCTCTGACAAAAGGGTATAAGTATCTAGCCGCCGTCATTCTGTTCTGCTAACAGGTTGAGCCCGCCACGAATATTTGGTCCAAGTACTGTGTTGAATCCATCCAGTTGCTGTTGATATTCTCTGACGCAATTTCTGCCACCTTCAAACAACTGTAAGGCAAGGCTGCTTGTCAGGGGATCTGCCAACAAAGATGCATCAGCGCCTACCCCCCAACAGGCAAGATCACCTAATCGTTGAGGTCCGGCACGGTGACTGTCAAAAAAGGGTGTGCCCGACTGACTACCAAAGAACCAGCCGGCTAGCACAGAACCTTCTGATAGCCCGGATTCCCCAAGCGGTACAGCGGCAATGCCATCGACGTAGGATTCTTCAATGCCAAGCACTGGCAACGGCACTACGTCGACCAGCGCGTGCCCCAGTTCGAGCATTAATACAAATGTACTGGTGAGAAAGGCCTGTTCATTATTGCCAAAGAAGTTGGCAAATAGCTCGGTTAATTCGTGACACATGAAAATGTCGCCTGCAACTGTTGACTGCTCGTCTGGGTTGAACGCAGCGGGTACAAAAAACGCGTTGGCGATACCACAGTCGGCAAACACGACGTTGATGTCTTCTGGTAGCAACAGCGATTCGTTGAGTTGCTCAACTAGTGCCGCGCCAGACTGCGCATAGGCCAGATCAACGGTCGTTTGGGTGTCGAAAATGGAAGGGGTCAATAGTCACGTTAGGTCCGATTCATCGGTGTTTTCAGTGTCGCCGATTGGCCTTGTGTTTTTTTGCTGAAACATATCTGTTTGCGTTGTATCGACAGCAATTCCGTTTGCAGGATCAAGATCTGCCATGTCGATCGGTAACATGATAATTTCATCGGCACCTTCATCAGTTGTATCGTTATCTGATCCGCATGCGTCTAGAAGCGATGACAAAGCTACATAGATCGCCAGTCTGGACATTCTTACGTTATTCATAAGGTTCCCATGGTGGTTCTATGATCCTGCATCGTTTTGGTGTAGCTACAATCTGTGGTTGGTGCTACTCAGGCCAAAGTGAGGTTAGCGGATAAAATTGCGACCACGCAAACCAAAACGCCTGATGACTACCAAGGTCAGTACCATCGCTGTCGTTGACGGCACGAACACCTCCTGCATCAAGTACAAGTCGAATGTTCTCAAATGTAATACGATCACCTTTTTTTAAAGCGAGAAACGCCTTGCTTCTTTGAAACGCAATCGGTTTTCCAGAAGCGGTGATAGCGCCGATGATGTCTTCGTGAACTGCCAGACGCGGATCAACATCACCGATCGGAAATATCGGTCCGTTTGCATCGCGATTATTACCAAAATCAAAATCACGGCCAAGCGCCAGTGACTCGACTAACACGGTTGTTTCAGGGTGTTCTTTTTTCCATGTGCCCCAGTCCGTTGTGACGACGCTGGCCTGCGTTAATTCAATACCTTGCTCAGCCAAAGGGCCTGTTACGGCGTTGCCGCGAAACGTATCAAACACTGAATGAGTGTTGATGTCATACATTACTTTGTTTGATCGAATTAATAACCCGGATGTGCGCAATACCGGTCGCTCAATTCCCTCGGGTAGTTCATCGGTATAGTAGGCCTGTGCGGCTCCACACAGCGTGCAGTAGGGGATGCCGAGGTCTCTACCACCCAACGTGTCGTTAACCATTTCCCTGACTTCCATAATGCGTCGTGGATAGGCTCGATATTCGTCATTGACTTCAACACCAAAAACGATATCAGCATCTTTCAGCCATGTGGCATCCTTTGCACTGCTTACTTCGGGATTGTCAGCGGCAGGAATGCAGTTACATAGTTCATCAGTGGTATCGTAAGGTCGGTCATCGATTAACACGCCACCCCAGGAAACATGTCGCCAGTCGATATCGCCTTCAATAAATATTTTTTTCCATCCAGGCACTGCGGAGGTAAATATCGCCCGCTTCGTGCTTAGGTAGTCAGGTGGAGCCGGTATGTCCCAAGCGATCAGGTGATCGGTGATTTCACTCCAGCGATCGCGCTGTGACAGCGTAGTTTCTAGTACCTGTGAGGCAGTTGCCCCCAGTATGGAATGCAGGTCAGGATCTGTGATAAATCGCATTAGGTCCGCGATAATCCATGCTAACCGTGGATCCTTAGATTCGGCAACGACGTCCAGCGCTGCAGATTGAGCGATACCCCACGTAGACTGGATTATGCTATCTACAAACGCGACCTGTATAACCGCTTGTAATTCTGTAGTCAGGGGGCCATCCGGTATGGTTGGCGGCAGACCATACCGCTCGATGACATGGTCTGGCAGGCTTGCAGATGTTGCATCCTGTGCTGAAGCTGAGTTAAAGCAAACCGTAAACATCACTATGGCCAGTGTGGCCAGCAGATTAGTTGGTTTTAAGTGTGCCCGTGAATCGATTGCAACTGTCATTAGCTTGTTCTGCGTGCGGGGATGTTATTGTAAGACGTACGTGCTGGCAAAGAGTTCGTTTGTGCCGCCTTAAAAGCCATCTATAATTCGTACGAATTAATAACATTTTTCTAACGGTGGTGTTCAATGGCTTTGTGGCAATGGTAGCGAGTGTATTGTCGTGCTGACCTTGAGTATCAATACTGCGAAAACTGACACTCTAAAGGAGCTTGGGTATTCCATATAGCATTCGTGTCAGCAGTAAGAAGTTAGGTGATTCATTGAAGGCAAACAGCGGGGGCTATAAGTGAATCGAGGTGTTTGGTTCAGTTAATAACGGTAGCTAGATTGTCGAGACTGGAGTATTCCGATGCTCGGTATTATGTGGCCACCCAAGGGTGTTTACGACAGAAGTGAGTGCAGCGCCATGAAGTTCAACTTCACTTTAACACTGTGAATGAAGCTGCATGAGCGCGGATAGGGTAGGGGCCAAGTTTCTTATGTGTTATTTATTGTTGTTTGGCGGAGTCGACACAAACCACGTATCACCCAGCAGTTGCTCATCTCACTAATTCGCCACCTGAAGAATTGCCCCAGTCTAGGTGGTGTTTCCAGTACGCAAAGTCGCGGTCTTGGCGGGAGCATCAAGCACAGAAGCTCCCCGCCACGGTCACCAGCTAATCTATTTGCAAACTACAGCCGCACAGGGATTACAAGGATTCTTCACACAGCAAGGATTGCATGCGTTGGCAGCGCAAGGATTGCAAGCTTTAGCGGCACATGGGTTACAAGCCTTGGCGGCGCATGGGTTGCAAGCTTTGGCGGCACAAGGGTTACAAGGGTTACACGGATTGGCAGCTTTGGCGGCACATGGATTGGCAGCGCAGGGGTTGCATGGGTTGACAGCTTGGGCCTGTTTCTTAGCCACTGGGTTCGAAATGATATCGGAGGTAGTGGTGCAGCCTGCTGCCGTTAGAAAAAAGCCAGCACCGAACAGTGCGAGTGTGCTGCTCAGAAGTGCCGCATGCAGGGGCTTTTTCTTGAATTTTTTTGGAAGATTTGTAGTTGACATGTCCGATGGCCTGTAGTTGATGTGGCTTGAATAATCAGAAGCAGTAGAAATCACTGTTGAGCCTGCAATCTACACGTGTTGTTTCGGAAAGTTATAACGATATTGTCTTTTTTTTAAGTTGAAATTATAAACAATGCTCTGGCCCTGTGGGGTTTACGTGTCAACCGTCGGTAAAATAGTGATGGCGGTAGCCATGATCTGTAGTCTAGCGAAGCGCCATCGGGTGCTATCGCGGAATTGTTGCTTTTCACATGGTTTACGTTGTTAGTGAGTTTCAAGCCAGGCTAGCGTTGCTTCTATGTAGTTATGTTCGGAGACTATGCCACCTGATTCGCGGCACAACTCTTTCACCTCTGCCTCTGAATTTGCCGGACAAAGACAGAGGTCTGCCCTGGCTAGCATAGGCAAGTCGTTCAGGCCGTTGCCAATGGCGATTGTCTTGATATCATGTGGTGCAGTGAGGTTAAGATTGACTAGCTCGCAAATCGTATCAATACCATCGGCTTTATCGATGGAAGACATAACGTCTATAAACCCTTCGGCTGCACTATTGTGAAAAACGAATTCATCGCTATCAAAGGGCGAGTCGTTTTTAACCAGCTGTTGTAAAAGATCAAACGCATGATGACAATCTACCGACGAGGGGATTTCCAGCGTTAGGTTGGCCTCTTTACTATTAATGCTTATTTCGGTGCCTAGTCTTTCTGTGAATAGGTCGTGGCCGACTGCACCGTACCACTGCATGAGTGCCAGTACCTGTTCTAGAGGGTCAGACTTTGTGGCACCGGCTACGGTATCAGCCGTAGAGTTCCACTGTACCGTTTCATTGTTTTTGATATCAAAAACAACAGCGCCATGTTCGGCGATAAGGTAGCGTAACTTGTGACTGCTTATAGCGCCAGACAATAGTTTTGTGTCTTGCAGGGAGCGGCCGGTGTTGATGACCATCATATCAATATTGCTGCGATCAATCGCAAGGCCAAGTGACTTATACGCATTTAGTTGGTCTGCGGTAAACTTTTGCCCAACCCGTGGGATGTCGCTACCATCGATACTGTTAAGACAACCGTCGACATCGTGAAAGAGAATTTCCATTGGCGCTTTGTTCCGAATTGCGTTTTTCTGTTTGTTCAGGAAAACGAGTTATAGGTAAAAGTTTGGTCACCCCGTACATACTAACTTAATACATTCTATGGCGGGGTGGTTATGAACAGGATTGGGGTTTCTATATGGTGCTCCCTTAGCTGAAGGCTCAACATTGGGGCTGTGGCGGAGCGAGGTCCAGAACCGCTACTTGGAGATTCATAAGCGTGCATATTATTCGCTTGTGTAGCGAGTGCACGACTCTTCTGGGGCTAGTACTGCTAATGGCGCAATATATTTATGCAACAGAGAATGTCTTGAGGTTTCTACCTGTCTTGTGATGTCGAAAACGTCTCCGTTGGGGGAAGAGGGCGGTTTTCACATTTGTGCCATTTGTGATTACAACGCTACTGCTGGCATCGCTAAACGAATCTTCGTCAGAACTTGTTTCAGTGGTTGCTGTGACCTCTGCTATGTAGTTGCCTGCAACGCTTACACGATCAGTTTCTTGATTGGTGACGGCGGGATATGGCCCTTCGGCGCTAGTGAAATACAAAGACGGCGTGTCGTTGTAGGCTAAATAGGCCTGTCATATTTTTTTAAGGCGCGCTGCACTTAATGTAAAGAAGCTGGAAATGCTGCTAATAAGCCAAGAACTCTATTGGTATAAGAATCACTACATGGCACTGGGGTGCGGGGATTGATCACTTGATCCAAATATAGGATCAAGTGAAGATCTTCTAATAGCTACGTACAATACAGGTGTTTATCTACACCTTGCTGTAGTTTACTTTTGTTGAACAGCCGTTGTTTCCGAAATCGGCTACGCCAAACGTTAATGTGCCAGTTTGCTTTTCAAGAGAACCGTACAATATCACCGTCATGGATCCGTTGTTCAAAGTTGCATCTGAAGTTCCCCTGGCAGCCGCAACCTCAACGGTTGGGATTTCAAATCTGAATTTTCCCGATTCACTTACGAATGCCGTTGAAATATCGTTTTTATCACCTAACGTGGCGATCCCATTGTTGACTGTAAAGGTGCCAAGGTCTCTGCCTGCCATGTCATTACACGTGAGTTGCCAACCACCCGCCGCATGCTGTTTGGCAGCGGTACTTATTGCCACGCTTTTCCAGCTACCGTCGTATTTATTGGTAACGTCTTTATTGTTAACTGAGACCGGTCTTAATACAGTGCTGGCACAGCCTTGTAGTGTGAGGCAAAGGAATAGGCCGGTGACTAATGAGCGCCCAAGGTGATTATTTATGTTTTTATTTTTCATATTTACTCGAATCCAACTAATTATAATTTATTCCTGTCAAGCGGTTATTTTATCGACCTATTTTTATAGTAGTTGACATTCAATAGTGAAATTAGGTGAGCAGTTCTCAATGGTTTTTTGTCCTGATTGATAGCGGTTTATTAGGTGTCTCAAGGTAAAACGCACTAAACCTAAGGCCCACTCTTAAAACCGGACACGCAAATTAGTGTGGGAGAAAATGAGAACAGGTAAACATTAAGTGACCGTAGAAATTTTCGACACTTAGGTTGAGAGGAGCAAGTCGGGGAGTAGCGTTATGCCGAAACCAAGGTGCGCGATACAGCCGCAGATGACAATGCCACCCAAGGGGATGATTATACTTCGGGCGATGACACGGTCCAAGATGACGATGCCCAGCCAAAGCAGGATTCCACGCCAGATGAAGTTGCGGCACCGGTTGACGGATCTGGTCAAGGCACTGTAAACCAGCAGGTCAACATGTCTTCATGTATTTGCCGTACTTCCGGGGGTACGTAGCCCGCTATTAGAAATTATAAATAGGGTCGGGTTTTGCGAATGCCTTATTTTGGTGTGCTGCAAAGCCTGACCCCTGGTTATTTCAATGGTCGTGAGTAGGTCGAATCGTAAGCGGGCTGTTGTCCTGATGATGTAATAGGGTACATGGCCCTGTTTATTTCACCAAAAAAACCGAATACACGTCGGAATAAAAAATTAGTACACTAGCAATCAGCCGCGTTCTTAGCGGCTTTAATCACACACGCATCCGGCAGCGCTTTCTGATCAGCGGAGCTAAGCACGACAAAAAGGTCATCTGCTTTTGGATAAGCATCTTTAAGCCGTTGCTTGAGTGAATCTATCGTTACCGCATCTAGCTCATCTTGTAAATTTAGTGCTCGCGTTGGATCCATGCCGCGCATCTTTGACATCATGGCGCTATACGCCACCGAACCTGAGTCTTTCAAGTCTTCTTTAATGTTGATTTCGTATTCTTTCTTTATTTTAGCTAGTTCTTCAATCGAAAGGTCTTCGCGGAATTCTGCGTACACCTTTCTTATGATTTTTTCCGCCTCTGCCACTTTGCTGGTCTCAACTTGTCCAGACATAATTAGCAGTCGATTGTCAGTGGTGTATTCCTCGCTACTTGCGCCATACCCGTAGCTGGCTCTTAACTCAGTGCGAACAGCGCCGTGCAAACCATCTTCGAAACCACCGCTCAAGGCGCCAATGAGTATCCAATCATGAAGCTCTAGCCCTTCTTTAGTAGAGGGCAACTTACCGTAGAAAGTCAGTGTACTGGTTGCTGACTCCGGGGCATGAAGCAGTATTCTTCGCGGTGACATATCTGCTTGGGCGATACCAGCAGCTGTTTTCTCACCTTCGGGCAAGCCGTCAAATAAGGCATCTACAGCGCGTCCAGCATCGTCTACCATTAGATCACCGGCAATCGAGATGTAAGCTCCTTTTCTTTTGAAGACTGACTTTGCCCATTCTGCTACATCGGCTTGTGTTGCTGCTTTAATGGCACTGTCTTCACGTATAGACAAACCAGCCCGGACCGGATGGTCGCCGAATAGGGCCCAACGTGATGCCTCGTGTCCTTGTACGCCAGGACTGTTTCGATACTCAGTCATTTGCTCTGCGTACTGGCCACGGACGCGCTCTAGCCATTTTTGGTCAAACAACGGGCTTCGTAAGTGGGCATTGGCAATGGTGAGCGTTTCGTCCTGATGATCTGGTGAAAAGTGCAAAACGCCATAAACATAGTCGGGGGTTGTCCATAAGTTACCTTCTGAATTCATATCAGGCATGCGTTCGGTAACTTGCCCGGCCGGATAGCCAGTCGCCCCGCCTGCTAATAGCAGGCGTGTGCCAATGATCGGTACTGCTGGATTATTATCGGCATCAAAATACCAACTGGTTGGCCATGCAATATATATTGAAATACGAGAGTTGCCGGGCATATAAGTAAAGGTATACGGAAGGCCGCTTGTAGTTATTTCTTCCGATAGCACGTTCTCTCTTGACTGACACGCACTTAAAGTGAGTAAAAGAAGGCATGCAACTATTTTAGTATTCATTGATGATCCCCGTTATCAATTCCAATATAGGCAACAGCCTGTCGACCTGGTTTTTGCAACGCTTCAAGCAGAGTGTTGATGTCATTGAGTGACACCTTTTCTGTCATATTTTTCAGTTTATCTTTTGGCTGGGGGCTTCGTAAATTTGTCACCCGCGAGCGTGCATAGTTGGACATCCATTCGGCTGTTGCATCCTCATCATTCCAGTCTGTCCAATATTGATCAGATCGGGCTTGAATACGCTTGTAGGTGCTTTCTGGAATTCCATTGCCTGCCACTTTTAATGCACTCTCAAATGCCGATTGCAACTGCATGAGTGAAATATCAGTATCCGGGTTCGCTGAAAACCGAATCTCTATGGTTTTTTCATCAAGTGGATCTACAGTAATATTGAAGCTACGCGCAATAAAATTATCATAGCGCAGTGGGGCAGCCAGTCCTCCCGGAAGATTGGTATTCAGAACAGTGCGCAACTGAGATGTTTGTAACTGCAGAAGGTCGTAGTCAATCGCCTTTTCAAGTGTGACTATTTTCCGAAATACAATTCGCGGTTCAGCAGTCGAATGATTGAAGGTGAAGTTCTTTGTGTCAACACCTGCATGTGTAAAAGAGCTTGGCGTTATCTTGGCGACTGTGCCGGTGAGGGGTTGTATCCCTGAAGCGGTAACCGCTTTTTGTACCTGAGCTTCACTTACATCACCCAGCACTAGTAACACAGCCGAGCTTTGTTGATGAGTCGCGTTGTAATAGTTAATCGCTTGTTCATAACTTAATGAGGCAATACTTTTAGGCGTGGAGGCATGCCAACTCCCGATATCATTTCCTTCGTAAAGAAATGCCGTCATCGCCACATGGACAGAATAATTGAGGCTGTCCCCTGCGCGTAGATCATATTCACGACGAACAATATCCACCTCTTCATTCGCAAACTCAATATCTATTGATATGGGGTCGAAAACTCCCGTTAGATTTTCTATCATTAGTGGGAGGTCCTTCTTTGGCCCTTTTACCCAATAACCGACGGTGGTGGCGCTGGTATAGGCATTTGCATGCCGGTCTGCCGCCTTAAAGTCATCAGCTAATGCGTTTAGTGCCACAAGATGTTCGGTGTAATGGGCAAGACCCGCTGGTGAGTCGAGTTTGGGCACGCGATCAAATATAATGAAGGCTTGAACTTGTGAAGTGATTTGTGCTTCGCCAATATGGGTTTGGGCGAAATAACGGAGGGGTGGTTTCGAATAAAATGTATAGCCGATGATACCTAAAATGACAACGGCTGGCGCAAGGATGACTTTATATAAGTTCAAGTTGCTGTTTGGTTGCAAGGGGGAGGCTTATGATGGACCAACTCGAAGCTTGTTCGCAACTAAAATAAAAAATAACAGTCGTGATTACGTTGTGTGTGACCACACTTTAAGTCCAGGGGGGCTCGCGTTATTCGTGGGTCTTTTTTGCTAGAGAGCAATGGTGCAAAGCATCGCTTGAACATTAGAGATGCGTGGCCTGCTGTACCATGTTGTATTGCCAGGCCTCCTAGGTGGCTGTCCGAGAACTAGGGTCGTTGCGAGGGTGTGAGATTTCGAGCTAGATATTTCGATCAATAGAGGCG
>JAYJMJ010264817.1:0-13856 GCA_036873875.1 Laminaria ephemera | reverse complement strand
GCCCCTATTTTTTCTATCGAATAGGAGGGGGGGGGAGGGGGGGTGGGGGTGTGGGGAGGGGGGGGAGCGGTAGGGGTAGCGGGGATGCCGTACAGTTTTAATTTTTTCGTAATGTTTTTATTTTCAGTTTGGGTAAGATCGCAGGAACCTAATAGTACGGTATCATTCGGAGGCCTGGTCATGCGAGACGACTCTAGGCAGTAATAATTAGGAACCCGGTTGGCATCATATACATTTGGGAGAGACGGTAAATATGTAGGCGGGATACATAGGAGATTGCAGTAGGCTGCGATACGTGTATCTGGCCAAGGGAAGAAATCTCTCTCTCCCACGACCAAGCAAAACGATAACGACAACGCAATTCGAAAGACAAACAGTAAAAAGGGACCCTTGTAGTGACGCCCCTACGATAGCCATGGCCAGTTTGGAAAACCATTTTATGCTGTTCGATATGTACCCACGTTGTGGAATCGTTCTTGGGATTGCGCTTTCACTTTTTTCTAAAAGCAATTTTTTTGGTGAGGCAGACAGCTCCTCAGACGAGGAGCCTCAGCAACAACGTGTGAATCCCTCTCGTAGCGTGCGCCAAGCGTATCCCTATCAATGCCGTGAACACAACTGCTATTTTGGAGGATATGGGGTAGTTGGTTCCTCAGTAGACGACAAGCTACGTCAGCACGACAACGTCTCGCGACACCATGCTGCTTCAAATTTAGCCAGCATCCAGCGGGGCCTCCACCCCGCCGAGATGTCGGTTACCTGTGTAGGTTTGGCCTACCAAGGGCTCTAACACCCCTGTAGAACTGTTGAACTGTATCGGTTAGCCATGACACATGCTACGGTATAGGTGCACTATTTTGTTTCCTGATGCTCTCCTCACTTGTGGACCTCTATACCTCACCCAAAAGCTTGTTTTGACTAAACTAAAAGTGCAACCCCACGACCAAACCCATGGCCTAGGTATCAACCGTACGCGTATCGCAAACCAAGAAGGACATTCCGACGAAATCGGGTTAAGGAGCCCCGTCAATCGGAAAATGTCGTTGCTAAAAAATGCTCCCCTTACGGTAGCACGCTTCCCATTGCTTTAAGGAAAAATCTGCTCGGATGTGCTTTGAGATGAAACCTGCAGGAGGTTAAGGTTAAAGAGAGAATGCACAATTTGTACCGACGCATGCTAAACGGTTAGAGGTGTACCGGTGTGTTCCTGAGGCTCCTCACTTGAGAAGTTCTAACACCTCTCCCAAAAATTGATTCGAGGGAAAACAATAAGCGCTACCCGAAACACTACATCATGGCCAAGGTATACAAGGAAACAAGTTTCTAAAAATAAAAAATGAAATTCCGACGATTCAGGATTAAGGAGCCCCGTCACTCAGAACACGTTTCAGCCAGCAAGCGCTACCTCTATCGAAGTGCTCGTCCACTACTGGTGAAGACTACGGTACGAGGGCTACCCAATTTTCACTAGGTGCCGAGTTTAGGCCGCTCAATCACGGACCAATGCTACTTTATTAGCGCAGCGTAACCAACTCTTACATGGCGGTGCGCGGTTTAGAGCCGAAAGGCACGAACGCCATAGCCCCTCGCGCGAGACGCTCTGGGTCGCTCAAGAATGAAGCCCTGAACGTGATGGCGCTGAGTCGCTGAAAGCAGAAGCCCTAAAGTTGACCCCCTTACCGCAGCGTTAGTCTGTTTGGAGTACCTCAACGCATACCTTGTCGGCTGCCTCAGCGGACGGAAACATTACGCATACTTTGGTAGAGAAATTAATATCACTATTCGGCTCAAGATCGTTCTGAGTGACGAGACTCCTTAACCCCAAAATCGTCGGAGATGCTATCTTTTTTTGCAACAGTTTTCTTTGCCTATCTGGGCTATGAAGATGTTCATCAGATACTATTTTTATTTTCCACCAAATCCGTTTTTGAGAGAGGTATAGAGCTCCTCAAGTGAATAGCCTCAGAAACAAATTGGCGCACCGATTCTGTAGCACTCGTCAAAGCGTGACATCAACTCCCATTCCAGGTGTGAGTGTTTCAACTGGGCGATATCCCCTACACTACGCAACGTAAACTCGGCCTGACCAGCACTCTTCATCGCAGATTTTCGTTCCTCTCTATTTGTTCGCCACAGTAACCAGCACATGACAGCGGTATTTCAATGTATTCTATACGCCAGGTGTACAGCAACATTATACGCCGCGCGGGAGTGGGTTTCATGATGGTTTTTGCGTCGCCACAAGGGGACATCTGCGACAACGTTTGCCAGGGAGACGATTGCGACATCACTGGGTAAGCTAGAACGCTTCCTACGGGAGACGTGTGCCGATTAGTTTTGGTGCTCTTCACTTCTGGAGCTCTCTACCTCACCCAAGCAAAGACTTGTATCACGAAACGAACCATTCTATGCCCTTGTATTAACCAACGATATTGCCTTAGAAGGCGGTATTTAATTACTAATGAAGTTGCCTTACTGGGTTTTCACTTGTTGGGTTCCCTGGTGCAGGGACTACGCTGACGACCTTGGTGATACTTGGTATAGAGAATGCTGAACATGGAACGGAAGTCTCCACGGAACATCATTGCGACGTGCACAAGGTCTGATTCTAACAACGAACGCGGTAGCGTTACGTCTGAAAACCATGGAGATGCTGGATACGTGGCCGGATATGTGGCCGCGATTACCAAAGGCTACGTTTGATCGACGGTGACAATAGCATTGCGTTTGGCGAGTAGCATCAGCGTGAGCTGACGAAGATAAAACTGTGCTTTTGATAATAAACTCACAGCGTTTTGGAACATGATCTGCTTAGGCCTAGCGGGGGACGTGCGTTTTGAGTATTAGCGAGGGCGGCGACGGTTGTTTATGCCGACCGTGATCGTCTGACCCTAGTTATGACCACCCAAGGCACCCTGACCACCACTGTCAGAATGGCAGGTACGTCGTCAACGCCAGCTAATTACCTCCTCCCGCGATTATCTGAGGACGAGGTGGGGATGAAAGACTCTCGAACACTTGACGGCGTATGGGGGGGCTACAACGATATTTGTTGGTCGTGCTCACGGTGCCTACGATGGTCATGCACACATAGCGCGCGGTCCAGCGAAATGCGCTTAAACGATCACCGTGTCGATGACGATGATTGACTAGGTAGAGGAGGGTGTTGCAGATGCGTTGGTCGTTTTTGTTGACCGTGGCTGACGCTGCGGTTAATTCTGCCGTTTTTGCGTAGTCTTCACTGTACGAATCAGCGCACAATCGGGACGGGGGTGTCTGTAGCGACGGAAGTGATTGTCGTAATGTTGACGATATTACGATCTTCTTGTCGAGCCATATTTTGAGCGTAAACAGGACGTGCATGTATTTGCGCAACCGTACTTAAAAGGTATCCCCCTCCTCGAGCGTGGTTCCGAACCACGTACGACGGTGGTTTCATGATAGTGGCGATGATGAAGACGAAGGTGCTCCGCCGTGTAAACCACCGGGGGTTTGGGGGGGGGGGGGTTGACAGCGCCGTCAATAATAGCGAAACGAGAAGATTAGTTGCAACACGGCGGAGTCGTAGTGGCGGCATTGACCCTGACGATATGGGACTGAAACCTCTCTAGTGATGACGAGCCGACCATTGGTGCAGGTCATGACGCTTACGATTAGTGAATGTGATTGCGCTAGGGACACGGTTAGACTGGAAGGCGATAGATAGACGTCTACTAACGGCGATCATATCAAGGTATGTGGAATGTGGATTGTGGCTCTTTGCAGCGTACGGCGCAAGATTTTATTTGAGTCACCCCCCCAACCTAGCTTAGAGGTGGTAGTTTCCAGTTCACCTGAGTGGCGTATACGCCACATATTTGGGTGTATCGTTTTTTAGCGAAATAGAACGTGGCCTTATAGGAATGGGTAGAGGTTCGTGGGATGTTGTTGGCCGCATGGGCGAGGCACGGTTGCCTGATGAAGCTAGAGGAAAGTCTATGGAGGAAAGCCATATGAATGAATAATTGTTGGTGGGGTTGCTCTCAGTTTGAATAGATCATCCTTCATACCATGGTCAGGAGTTGCGTTCGTGTGGAACAATGTCACATTTTTTGCATGTTCTATGAAAACATCATCCTTCGTTTTTCCGGTAACTTCGTGCTACCATGCGCATTAAAAAAATATAATTGATACATGCGTGCCTCACGGTCCCAATTTGCGCGCGTTCGTTTAGTTTTGATGGTTTTGGCCTTTGATACTTGAGCTGCGGTAGGCAACCCTCGTCTGAGCAGTGTGCGTTCAGGCGTAGACTCTACCCTCGTGTGAAATTCCCCCGACCAGTATGGCATGATAGTCAGGTGGCCGTACCATGCCGCAGAATTTCCTAAGATATAATAGGACCGTTCATTTTTAACCTCTGTAACACTAAACCATCGTATGTGTGGTATAGGTTCTTGGAATTAGCGAAACATTCACTTTTCAGAGCAGTTCACAGGTTAGGCGGGGGGTTCGATCCAAGACGTCGTTGACGGTAAACTGGTCTGTCGAAACATACAAGGTAGTATTTCCATACTGTCGAATATGGTTGTGCTAACGACAACCAACATCTCGAAACGGCGTCTCGCAATCCTTCGTGTATGGTTGGCTACATACGCAGTGGAAGGGAGTGATTTTATGTTGAAAGTACTATTTCAACGCAGTTTCATGTTTCGCTGTCGTTTACCGCAATTCAAGGCTCGTCGTGCAGTTTACGTTGTTGATGGTTGACGGGGGAAGGAGGGGGGGTGGGGGGGTGGGGGGGGGGGTCCCGTACCACATAAGAAAAGGCTTAAGATTTTCGTAAACCCTAAGTTTTTTCGCGTTTGACAACTGTGGGCAAGCGTCCGTTACACAGGGCTTGCCTGAAGTGGGCGTTTACCCTTTCCTAGGCTGATCGTTGTAGCACTTTTGTATTGGCTTGGAAAGTTTTACCAGTTTGGTCACGCAGGTTTTATCAGAATTTCGCTGCTTGTTTCGTGTCGAAGCTTTGTCCCATTTTCGGCCCCATATGCTTGGGTTGGCAAGAGTTCGTTCTTCCCTTCTAGTTGAGCGTTCACGCTCAATTGCCGCCTCGCGAGGTTCCCGGCTGTTTAAGTGTTTCAGTTAATAAATCGGGTACACTTCACTCCTGGGTGCAGTCTAGTTCATGCTTATACGTAGCACTTTGAAGTCGTTTATCTAGTCATCTAGCCGCCCGTACTTAGGTGAAATTTTGTCATCGGCGGTACCCGTTTATGCTTGTGGTTCAGGTAGGGTCGACTGTTTCTATCCCCTACCCGTAGTCTAGTGCAGACACCCGTTTGTTCCTCATTTGTTGTTATATCTACTCGTCTGTTCCCGTGAGTCGGGTCCATTGACGTTGCACGAAAGTCACGGCTGTTTTATGCTCCAAGTACCAGCCGGGGCCTCTCACGTATACTTTTAGTGCGGTGCAGTTGCTGTCCCAGGTGACCCCCGAGCCTGGTTGAACGGTGCCGCGCGAGTTTCTTGTCATGTCATTACTCCCAATGGGAGTTTATCCCTCTCGCTCGTTGTGGTAGCCCAGAGTCGGCATGTTTATCGTTGGTTGTTCTTTGTTCATGCTATGAACACTACATTTGCACATGGTCCACGAAGCATACCTTTTTGGCGGGAAATCGGATGCGCGGAACGGGTAAAGCAGGCCTTGGTGTCATTTAGGGTTTGACCCCGGAAGCGCTATTATCCCAGAATTATATCTGCGCCTCTGTAGCCCAGAGTCGGCATGTTTATCGTTGGTTGTTCTTTGTTCATGCTAGGAACACTACATTTGCACATGGTCCACGAACCATAACTTTTTGGCGGGCAATCGGATGCGCGGAACGGGTAAAGCAGGCCTTGGTTTCATTTAGGGTTTGACCCTGGAAGCGCTATTATCCCAGAATTATATCTGCGCCTCATGTGTTCGAATAAACTAGATAGGAACCATCGCATTTTATTACCCTCCAACGTTTACATCCGGACGGGTTTGGTTGATCCGGTGTACGAGCTCGTTTGCGGTCTCTTTTACTGTTTTTGCCACTCGTCATCTGTCCACGAATGTATCGGCACACCGGACGTAACACCGTACGGGTATCGTTTCTCCGATGGAAAGGAAACAAGTTCTTGAAACCATTTGTGTCAGCTGCTATTAAGCTGAGCTCCGCATGGCAGAGGTAATCGTTGTGTTCTGACCAAACATTTGCACAGTAGTGGTGTGTGGACGGGAAAAACACAAGTTTTCTCGCTGATAAGTGCTTTTAAATTGCCCATGTATGCAAGCATCTTAGGGCATCGAACATTTGTGGGGACAACGAAGGGTGCGTGACGCGCGCTACGGCAGAGGTGCACCGCTCCTCATTTGTGAAGCTTTTATGCTTCTCGCAAATACTGAATTGGGGACCAAGAAACGTGCTACCCGATGAACAATCTCATGACCTACGTTTGCAGCGAAGATTATTGCAAAAAAATGAACGAAATTCAGACGATTAGGGGTTAAGGAGCCCCGTCCATCAGAAAACGTTTCTACCGAAAAGTGCTACCTGTATCGGAGAACGCGTCGCGTCTTAAGCAAGTGGTGCGTCTCCGGGCTCTGCCTCTGTGATAAAGACGCCGAGGTGACACCGAGTATCTGTGAAGAACACTTGTCAAGAAGAATTCAATGGATGTGTTGAAAATCCACTTCCACACTGGCCAACTATGAAACCAAGACTACACGGTAAAGCCGGCGAGAGAAGCCGCAAAGAATGGTGAAGGTAGGCGTGGCCGTAACCTGAGAGTCACTGGCCAATGCCCACGCCATTGGAAGATGCAGCCCTTCGGCCTGTTGTGCTAGCCAAATACTCCGTCCTAGCAGCATTCCTTGATATTATGGTGGCACAGTAGATTCCCTGTCGTAAGAATATACCAACGGCCCTCGGTACAGGGAGGTTGACAGTGCACGATGAACTGGACGAGAAGAGGAAACAAAATTAGATGTATCGACGCATGTCGCATCCGTCCGATATCCAAATAAAGATTACCAGTTTCCTCAAGCGTAGAGGCTGCACATCAACAAGACACGTGGAGACCTCGAAAATCTATATTCCTGGAGGCGTTGGACTAAAGCTACGAAACGTGCGGTACCTCCAGTTTCGCTTCCGAGTCCGTGGCAATGACGCGAGTGGCTCCGAACCCTTCTAAAAAAAACGGGATAACACCAAAGCACTCCGTTGGCGCAGCCTAACAAACTGTTTCGTGGCGGCGCGTATCGCGAGCCCGGGAAGCGTCACGGCTACCATTGGAACTTTCGTAGAAAATGGGTAGCCACTCGCGCAGCTAAAAGTGACACCCCTTCTATAGCCTTAGCATTTTGGTTCCCCACTGATCAACTGATCAACGACGTACGCTACGGTAGAGGTGCACCCTTTCTTTTCTGAGGCTCCTGAATTGTTGAGCTCTGCAGCTCTCCAAAAACACTGATTTGGGGAAAACTAAACTATTACCCGATGAACAAGCCCATGGCCTAGGTATACAACGAAAGCCCCGATGAACGCTCTCATGGCCTAGGCAGACAACATGACACATTAAAAAAAAACAATCAACTGAAATTCGGACGATTTGGGGTTGAGGAGTCCCGATTTGGAGAAAGCGTTTCAGCGTAAAAGTGCCACCTCAATGATAGCACGGGTCCAACACCGTTTTTGGGACGCAGCCATACTGACCGGATAACGGGAAGAGCCGTATTTTCACCCGTCTCCGGGAAGAGCATTCGGCGGCTCTTCATCGCGCTACGCGCGTTTCGGAGACCACCTCGCGATGCGTGTTGACGCTGGATGGGGTAGGGGTGGTACCCCATTTTCACCGCCGAGTATGGACGAGCGTTATGATAGATGTAGCACGTTTTGGCTGAAACGTTTTCTTAATGACCAGGCTCCTTAACCCAAAAGATTTCGAATTTCAATTATGTTTTGCAATATGTTTCTTTATATAACTAGGCTATGGGGTTGTTCATCAGGTAGAATTAATATTTTCCCTCAAATCAGGTGTTTGGAGGACAGGTATAGAGCTCCTCGAGTGAGGAGCCTCAGAACCGAAATGGTGCGCCTGTACCGCAGCATGCGTCGATGGGTTACTCGCACGAGTGGCTCGGTACCTCACGTAAAAACGGACACGAAGCTCTTCCATTGGCGCAGCGCTAGTAATAATTTCACGACAGTGCGTATCGGAAAACCGAAACGCGCATAGGTAGCCACTCGTGCAAGTACCTCGGAACCAGAGAGAATGGAGATCCTGAGAGCGAAGCCCCTATTATATCCTTCGTTGAAGACACTCCCTGCACAAGCCGCGCCGGATTTTTCGGGTAACACCGATCGTGCAAGCACCAGTGCTGTTTAGCACTGTTTATTATATATCTGCGCGGTCCATCACGCGCGTAGAGAGCGCGCATTATAAGGCTGTAAATTCGAATGATTAGGTTGAAAGAGTGTTTCGTGTCCAAGCCATTCTGTGATATGAGGGGCAGAGGTTGCACGGAGTGTGTGTGATGGACACGTGCACTGAAGAGGAACATGTAGTTCTTGACGATGCGCTAAAATTGCCGAACGTGGAAACCAAGAAGATTAACCGGTCGCGAGAAAGGAACAAAAGGAGCGATAGATGTGGGCGTCGCAGTCACCAGACCGTGTGCCCATGCTACGGGCAGGTGTACTCTTTAGGGCTGTTGTACGCACGGAGCTTGTCAGTCACATATGAAGTTGGTTTGCCACCTACCCGACGAGTTTGACACGAAACGTGAAGCGGTGCTTCCTGACAGGGAAAACAAAAATGTTGGCTTTATTAGATGCCGCTCTCTTCGGGGCCTCCTGCCATACCCGCTACGTTGATGGCTTTCCGCACTTTTCGATGGAGCTGGATTACAGGAGTGCAAACCTGTATCGGAGGTACCATGCCTAGATGAGATAGTGGTGATAAGCAACTACGTAATCAGACACCAACCTACTACGAACCCAAGCACCAGCAAAGGCTGGCCGAGGTTTAAAGACGTGTTACGATAGACGTGCACCAGTTTTTTTCTGAGACTCCACACTTGAGGACCTCCGTACTTCAACCACAAACTGTTTTTTTATAAACTAAACGTGCAACCAGATGAACAAACCCATGGCTTAGGCACCCAAAAACTTCAGATTGCGAAACAAGACTGACATCCCGACGATGTTGGGTTAAGGAGCCCAGTTTTTCGGATACAACCAAGATAAAAACGCACTACCTCTATCGTAGCACGAGTCCTTTTAGGAAAACTAACAAACAAATTAATAGATGCACGTGGTCTGCAAGTGTCCCCTGAAGTGTTTCGACGCGTGCCACGATAGAGGTAGCACTTTCTGGCGTTTTTGGTTCCGAATAACGGGGCTCCTTAACCCAAAATCGTCGGGATGTCATTGTTCTCTTGTTTTGCAATCTGATTTTCTTATTGTGTACCTAGGCCATGGGTTTGTTCAACGGGTTGCACTTTTAGTTTACAAAAAAAAACGGTTTGTGGTTCAGGAACGGAGCTCCTCAAGTGAGGAGTCTCAGAAAAAAGCTGGTGCACCTCTATCGTAGCTTGTGTCTTTCCCAAGCAAGCAGTCCAGCTTTAGACGCATCCTACAGTGTCGGTGCACCATTTTGCTTCTTAGGCGAGCTCGACGCGTGCAACGATAGAGGTAGCACCTTTTGGCTTTAAGCCGTTTTCTGAATGACGGGTCTCTTTAACCCAAAATCGTCGGGATGTCATCCCCGTTTTGCAACAATATGAATTGTTTGTACACCTACTACTGTAGGACATGAGTATGTTCGTCGAGTTGCACTTTCAGGTTTACTCAAAATCGGTTTTGCGGGTGAAGTACAGAGCTCCTAAGGTGAGGAGCCTCAGAAACAAACGTGTGCACCTCTATCGTAGAATGTGTCGCTCCTCATTTTGAGGATCTTTATACCTCCCCCAAAAACTGATTTGGGAGAAAATATAAGTTGAATTCGATGAACAACCCCATAGCCTATTAATAGGTGTTAACCTTAAAATGACGTGTGTGCTACGATAGAGGTAGCACTTTTCGGCATATTTTGTTTCTGAATGACGGGGCTCCTTAACTCAAAATCGTCGGAATGTCCTTCTTGTTTTGCAATTTGAATGATTTGTATACCTAGGCCATGGGTTTGTTCATCGGGTTGCACTATCAGTTTACTCAAAAAACGTTTTTGGGTGAGGTATAGAGCATCTCAAGTTAGGGGCCTCAGAAAAAAAAATGGTGCACCTCTACCGTAGCATTCGTCACTAAAAACAAACCTAGTTTATTCTCCGACGATGTTGGGTTACAGATCTGCCGTCATTCACCACACGGTTCGGCCTAAACGTGATGTGTCTTTTGTAGCACGCTTCTCGAGGCAGACGTCCTTCTTCATACAGTCTATCGGTTTCCGGGGGGAGAGTATCCTCAAGTGTAGTCATGCAAGCATGTGGGGCTGAAAAACACGACTAAAAAATCCAATTAGTCTGTAAGCTCCGGCACCCGAAACAAAACAATGTGGGTAGAGAACCACCAATAGTGCATTGCGTGTGCTTGTCCCTCGACATGCAGATGAGTCATACCCACGAGAAACTTGCACGACAAGATAGCTTTCGTGCGCGTTTACCGGCCAGTTGGCCAAGCTACACAAAGAAACACGCGAGTGTAGTCTAGGCCTTTGACGGTATTTGACACACTTTTTATCGGACGCCAACGAGCGACCTAGTTGACGAAAGATGAATACAGCACCCAAGGCGTTAAAGGAAAAAACGAGATTATACATTTCACATACTAGTATGTTCTTCGTACGACGTTCATGTATCGCATTGCGCAACACCAAAAGGTCAACATCACCCCCCCTCAAAACGTTGGTTCCGGATACCGTACATACGGTGACGCCAGGGAAACAACACACACGCCCTATGTCACAGTGTAGGAATCGCGTACGTACGTTAAGGCCTTCAACCTCTGGAACTCTGTACGGCGCCACAGCATCGACTTCGACGAGAAATATATGCGCAACCCGAACAGCATTCGATTCGGCAGGGCGAACAAAACATCAAATGTACTTGTATAACAGTAACTAGGTTCCGACGATATTGGTAGGTTCCAAGGTTGACTTGGCCCATCAACCCTAAGCATGTAACTCATACCCACCCCCTCTACAGTTGTCACGTGAACGAGGTCATATGTTCAACTCTACCAATCGTATAGCATGACAAAGGAACATAAACCGACAAGGTTTTGAAGAGTATTTTCTTCTTCCTGTGATATTCTTCCAGCAAAATCATAAACTGGTGCCCCACCGATATTGAAGATATTCGCAGGTCAGATTACAGAGCGTCGTGGACCGCGATGAGTATTAGAACTAGGGTGGGAGGATGGTGGTGGCTGGTAAACTCGCAATACGCCACCGGTCAGCGTCAACAACGCGGGAGGGAACCACCAAAACGGGAGAGCTGCACGGATAGAAGGGGTGCCTATCCTCGGCTCAGAAACTGCCTGCTGGCCCTCTGCCGTGAACACATTAAACCGATTTTCAGCATCACCTTTCTACGCGTATATACGTTGGAATTGCGATATGAAATATTTCACCACGAGCTTATGCACGACGGAGTACGGATGCGAGGATAGCTTCCCGGGCTCCCGTACATTGCTGCGACACCGGCGAGGACATGCATGCAGCTACGAAGCACCAACTGCGCGCGGCGACCCGATGAGGGGAAATACACCCATCACGACCACCGTCCTCCGCTGCGACAAACCCCGACAAAAAAAACCCAACAAAAACCAGGTACGTTCCAACGGGGCAGTACCTATCCAACACATGCGCCTCGCCCCAAAACGCGCTAAAACACCTATCTAGAGTAAACACCCTGTTAAACCTTTACGGCTCTCGTGCAATCGGGGACGACATGAACAGATGTATCGCGACTTGTGCTAAATGATACCTGACATTTCGACAGGGATACAACCCATTGTACCGGTTTCGACGAATAAAATGTATATTTCGTAGGGGGGAAAACCTCATGAACCACACTACGCCGGATGTCTACGGTAGGGGACGAAACATCCTATATAAGCACGTCTTCAAGCGTTGTCGTGACGCCATCTTCCAAACAATGCTCAGCACAGGATACCACATACTGGTAGGATTTTGTCAAGCGTTCGATGCTGAGCACGATTGCTTGATCCAGATTTCTTAGCGTCCCCCTAACCGTCGGTTTTATGTTCATACCAGGTATTCGGTTCATTTTTTTTCCTCCGCCTATACTGTATGCCCCTCTTCTCTGATAAAGATTGCGACCAATGTATCATACTTTACATGTTCGGCGCCTTGCGTTCAGACCTAACAGAAGAACCTCTAAGCCCTCTGCTTGCAAAGGTCGCCGCCATACCTAACGCAGTAGTGCACATATTACCCACTTATACATGTTAAAGCCGTACGCACCACACTGCAGAACCCCTAGACACAAACAGGAATGCGGACCCCTGCTCTTGTTCAAATTCGCAAATGCCACAACCAACCCGAGCTTCATGAATCCGGCTCACGAAGTTCTTACATGTTCCTGAACAATTCTGCCGCAATATTCTTAGTATTCTTCTCGATGATATCATAGGTGCCCTGTACCGTGGTCTCTTCATCAATGATACAAAATATTTCACTCCTCCCTGCCGTCGAGATATCGCAGCTCATGTCCCCAATGACTAAGCTTTCCTACTCTGCTCGTCTCCTCCGCGGATGCTGTCACCAATATTGCTGTCGTTGTCTCCATCTACGGCGTTGACAAGTGGACGCGTTGGTCTCGGCACAAGCCCTACCTCATTGCAATCTGCTTTGTCTCAAAACATTCCAACAGCGTTATTCTTCCCAGCGTATTTACCAGTCATCCCTATCGCTGTGAATGATGATAATAGCATGATCTCCATAAATAGGGTACCTAAATGTTCTAAGTTGTCTACGAGGTGGAGTTCTGTAACTACCCAAGACAGGATTGTAAAAAAAATGTACTACGCGGAGTTGAATGAACACTCACTCCCGTGGCCTATGGGATGTAAGTACTGTAAAACAGCAATCTTGAAGATAGCAAACTGGACTGCTGTTAATTGTAAACTGGGAAGTTCGTCAGATCGACAACCCCATCAGTCGAAAACGGTTTGGACCCAAATACCGCCCACACACACACCCGACCACCTCAGCGTGCTTCACGCTTCGCGCAAGCAATGTCCGGTTGGTCGGTGAAACCCCGGCGTGCTCCGTCCCGGCATCGCAGGGATGTGAAGGTCTATGGTGTGTAAGACTGCGACCATGCACGACAACGAATTACACCACCTCTACCCACCCCCTAGAGCGGCATGAAAATATATTCGCGGTCGCCACCGCCACCGGTAACCGCAATTATCATCACGTCATGATGTTGATGTGAAGCCCAAACCCCTAGGGGTCGTGAGTTCGAACGCCACTGTCGAAACCGTGATCACGTCCCCCTCGTGTTCTTTCTCGTGTAACCCTTGTTTAGCAGTCGGCATCAAACATCTCCGGTAGGTCACCAAGAGATTCCCTGCACATTTTATATTGGACAGAGGTCACCGAATCGCGTGCGTTGCTGGTTAAATTTTCCAAGCACAGATGCTACGATACACACACATCTATACATGTATCGCTTAAGGGTATGTCTTGGTTTTCCTCTGTCTCGTACCATTTACTTCATAATGTTCGCTGCAGTTGTGGTAGTTGTAATTGTTGTTGTTGTTGTTGTTGTTGTTGTTGTTGTTGTTGTTGTTGTTGTTGTTGTTGTTGTTGTTGTTGTTGTAGTT
>JAYJMJ010264809.1:0-13860 GCA_036873875.1 Laminaria ephemera | reverse complement strand
CCTGAGCGTCATGTCAAAGAAACTGACTTTAGCCTGCACCAACCCTTGCAGAACCCATAGGAGTTTGTTGCCATGCAAGAGACTAAGATTTCCATTCAAGAAGCGTTTAGTAACGACATTTCAACCGGAATAGCTACCGATAGCAGCTGTTCTGAATCGGAACCGTTTGCGCTTCAGGCGCTGGATGACAGCATGGAACCGGAGTTTGCGACGGGTTGCATTATCATCATTGATCCTACCGGTTTAGCGAATGATGGTGCTTATGTGTTTGCTAAGGATAATGGGGATGAATATATTTTTCGGCAGCTGCGCATTGTTCATGATCGCTATTACCTAGCACCGCTCAATGATTTGTATGAAACCATCGAGATTAATGGCATTTCACAGGTTGAAGGTGTGATTACACAACGTGCGGGTAAGCGGCGCAGTTATCATAAAAACTACTTTTAAACATACTTCAGCTAATTTCGTTCATAGGAAGTAATTGCCTGCCATGACAAACTGTCAGGATAGATATTTTTTCAGGATAGCCTGCTTAAAACCATTTCTCTAGCTTTGCTATGCTCAACGCCGATACCTTCACTGATTTGAGTAACCGACTTTTGAACGTCTTGAAGAAGCTCGATTGTTTTTTGCATAGACTCGTACTCTTGCACACCCAAAAGCACACCTACACCTTTACCATGTTGGGTAATCACTAAAGGACGTTTGGTTTCCTGAACTTGTTTGAAAAACGCTGCTACACTAGCCCTAAATTCAGATAGTGGCCTTATGTCTTGATCAACTCTTAGTCTTTGCATTTGATTGCTCCAAATCATAGTATTGTACATTAGACGGTACAAAATATGATTCGTGTTGTTTTTTCTGCTTAACGCCCTGCCCTTATTTTGGTATTGATGATAGCTACTTGCCTCTTCGAGTTCCTCATTCATTAATAGCCGAATACGACAGCAATGAAGAATTATCACTAAATTTGCTCGACAAACAATCTATGTACCTTTCTCCAGAGAAAATTCACTCTAGCCCGCAAACCATAGAACTGAGCTATATTGTCAATGTGCGGCAGATATAGAAACGTTTGGATCGCTGGACGATTTTTACCTTATTAACACCGACAGTATTATCGAGCACTGGAGCTGGTGTTAGATTTTGAGATACAGCGTTATCTTCTTTAGTAGAAACAACCGCACCCAAACTCTGATAGTTAACAGCTGGTCCAGCATCGCAGTCAGATAAGACGAGCGCCAAAGACGCCCAAGAAGATAAATTTTTCATTATTGTTTTTTTATTATTGTTTTGGTTGTAGCTTACATAAAATCTTATTTAGGCTGCAAATAAACCAGCTAAAGTGACGCTATTGCAACTTTCTTACTTAGTCGGTAGTAATTACACAACGTGCTGCTAAGCCCCGTAGCTATCACAAAAATTATTATTAAATCCATTCATCAGGCCACCTCCGTAACACCTCGAGAGAAAACTTATCAGCACAAATGTGGGCTGCTGAGAAATTTTCTTTTCGATAACTCTATGGAGAAAATAATGGAAATTTCTAAGAAATTATTAATGGCAGCAGCCTTTGCAGTGGCTGGTTTAAGCGGCACAGCAACAGCTAGCCCAGGCGTTTATTTTGGTGTGGGCTTAGGGGAGTCAAGGCTCAATGAAACAGGGATTGATAACGAGAAGGGGAAGAAAATTTTTGCTGGCTATCAACTCAATCGCTTCATCGCATTGGAAGGTGGCTATACTGATTTCGGCAATTTTAGCTCATCATCAATCGGTGCAAAATCCGAGCTGAATGGGTTGGAAGCAACATTGGTCGCCAGCTACCCTATCGGCCGATTCACGGTGTTTGGAAAGCTGGGTATGTGGAATTGGGATTATGAGGTTGAAACGTCGAATGGCGCAGCCTTAAAATCAGACAGTGGTCACAATATTGTTCACGGTGCGGGCGTCGATTTTCGTCTTAGCAATCGCTTCAAAATCAGAACATCGTGGGATGAGTACCGCGTAGACGAAGGAATCGCGAGTTTGATCAATTTGAATGCAATGTATACCTTCTAGGCCTGTTTCGCGTATTCAGCATTTAGCCCTGCCATCGCCTACCGAAGGTGGGGTTATTGATAAAACTTCATTCCACTTGAAACTTTTTTAACCCTCACCTCGTGTTTCTTAAATCCCGACAGACGGTCGTGGACAATCAAGGAGCAGTAAAATGAAATTATTTAACATCTTATCTATCGCCACAGCCACTGCGATGCTAGCCGCTTGTGCGGGTGCCCCACCCGCCACAATGGACACCACGGAAATGAAACCAACGATGGCTGCAAAAGCGAAACCAATGGCTAGTGAAAATCCAATGGTGGGTGGTGCGGCAATGTTCTCAAGTAAGAACATTATCGAAAATGCCGTCAATTCTAAAGATCACACAACACTTGTTGCCGCGGTTAAAGCCGCAGGCTTAGTTGAGACTTTGCAAGGCCCTGGACCATTTACTGTATTTGCTCCGGTTAATTCAGCATTTGATGCATTGCCAGCAGGCGCAGTTGCCAATCTTCTAAAGCCAGAAAACAAAGCAGCATTGACCAAAGTACTGACTTGTCACGTGGTTGGTGCCAATGCTATGTCTTTTGCAATTAAAGGAATGATTGAGGATGACAAGGGTGTACATCCTGTCAAGACCTTGGGCGGATGCGTATTGAAGGCACGTTACCGTGGCGACAAGATTCTACTGACTGATGAGAACGGGCGCACAGCGACTGTTACTGTTGCTGATGTAAAACAGTCCAACGGCGTTATTCATGTCATTGACACAGTGCTGTTACCAAAACAGTAAACCTCCCCCCACGTTTCCGGCTCAGCATATTGTTGAGTCGGTCTATTGTTACCTTAAGCATAATAAGTAATGGGACCTGTCTGCGTTTCGTAAAAGTAAAACCTTTACCTAGTACTAGTATTTTCAAAAAATCAGAGTGCGAAAAATTAAGTCATGATAAACTGATCTTCTGCCGCTTTTCATGAACCCAACGCCCAATCTCTGGTTTAAACCATGACACCATCATCGAAACTATCTTCGAAAACTGACCTTCTTAGTTGTGATTTAGAGCCTACTCAGACTGTCGGGAAGATTCAAAACCATGGTGTATTACTGGCATGTTCTATTGAGGATAAGGTGGTCAGATACGCAAGTGATAATGCGACCTTACTGTTTTCTGAAGACGCCGCAACTATCCTGAATAAGTCCATCTACGCGGTCGTAGATAAAAATATCATAGGCGAGTTATTTGATATTTTGCAAAATAGAAGTTTGGCTTACAGGGAGATCACGTTGCAGGAGCAGGCGGTCACCCTGATTATTCATAAAAGTGGTGGCCTGTTTATACTAGAATTCGATATTAATACGGTCAGCCTAAACCCTCTTGCCTACCAGATGCGTTTGACTGAGTCTGTCTCAGACGTCAAAACAATCAGCGATGTGCCGGGGAAAATCAATTCAGCCATCTCCACCTTCAGAAAGTACCTCGGTTATGATCGGGTGGTGGTTTATCAGTTAGATAGCGAAGGGGGTGGGTCGGTAATATCAGAACAAAAAGAAGAGCAACTCGATAGTTGGCTTGGCTTACGTTTTCCGGCTGATGATTTTCCGTTAAACGAGCATCAGCTGTACCTTGAAAAAAGAGTGCGAATCGTCTGTGATACAAGTGCTGAAACGATTAATGTTCTATCCGCTGAAAATCATAAAACCCCTTTAGATTTATCATTAGCAGGACTGCGTACATTAACATCCCTACATTTCAAGCGCTTAGAGAGCGTGAAGGTCGTTGCAAAACTAACCGTCGCGATCGTTCATAACAATTCACTATGGGGATTAGTGATTGGTTACCACTATAGCCCTAAATATATTAATTTTTATCAGCGCCTCAACTGTGCTTTTTTAGCGGAGACCCTTGGAACTGAAATTTATTTAGCCGAAACTAATCAAGCGTTAGAAGCATTGAAAAAAAGTGCATCGGTCAGAAGTCACCTAATCGATCAGGTAAATATTGATAAGGATGTAGTGCGTGGGTTGTCACAGTTTAAAATCACCATCAATGACCTGACAGACTCACACGGCGCTGCGCTTTATATTGATAATGAAATAACGACGGTTGGCCACTGCCCTGCTGATGCAGAAATTATCAGCATGATTGAAAAAATTAAAACCCTGACTGACACCCAGTTCTACCACACGCATTGTCTGCAAAAGGATTTCGCTGAGGCCAAGGCTTATGAAGCGACTGCTTCGGGTGTACTTTGTGTGTTTATGTTGGTTAATAATGCAGCGATGCTTTGGTTTAAACCTGAAACCGTTAAGACTATAAACTGGACTAGGGACCTGAACAATCCAGATAAGTTGTTAGCAACCAATGGCAATCTAGAATCATCGGGGAAGGCTTTAAAAAAATGGTCTAACGTACAAGAAGGCACTTCTGAACCTTGGGCAGAGCACGAAATTTCTGAGGGTAAGCACTTACAGAACAGCATTCAGGACATTATGATCCTTGCCAAGTATAAGGAGGTAGTCAGCCTAAATGATCGTTTGAAAAAAGCTTACGAAGTATTGGAGTCATTTAGCTATAGCATCTCTCATGACTTAAGAGCACCGCTGCGTGGAATCGATGGTTTTGCCCATATTTTAAAAGAAGACTGTTACGAAGACTTAAGCGATTTTAGCAAATCCTCTGTCGACACTATTATTTCATCTACAAGCAAAATGAATGATTTAATCGATGACATTCTGGAATATTCAGGCCTAAGTAAGAGAGAAACTAGCTTTAAAGAATTCCCGATCGATGTGCTAATACAGGAATTACTACTTGATTTACAATCAACCTATAGTCATGTGAAGGTGATCGTTGAAGCGAATCTACCGAGCGCCTTTGGTGACAGAAAGCTTGCCATCACGTTGGTTAAAAACCTGTTAGAAAATGCGATGAAATATTCTTCCAGGGTAGAAAACCCCGAAGTAAGGATTGGCTGTATCGGTATTGACGGTGACACCTTCTTTGTGAAAGATAATGGCATCGGTTTTGACATGAAGCATAAAGAGAAAGTCTTTGGTGTTTTTGAACGACTGGTTAACAATGAGTATCCAGGTTCTGGCATTGGTCTCGCCATAGCGAAACGAGTTGTAGATAAACATGAAGGCAAGATTTGGGTTAAAAGCCAAAAAGACCAGGGTAGTACATTTTATTTTAGGCTAAGTTAAAAATCCACTCGGATAATTTCACTGGTATGAAAAAATAGCGTCATCTTTTTGTTCATCAACCCATTCCTAGTACTCATGCCAACGTGGCCTAACAACGTTCAAGTATAAAGAACTCAGATGTAAATCAGGCGGGAGAACGCTTGTTATACTCACATCTAAGTCCGGTAGCATGGATCAGAAATCCATACAGTCGAGTGACACACTCGGTTCGGGGGGTATGAACATGCTCTCATAGTTTTGATGTATTAAATATCAACCTCAGATGTAAGGCTATTCGCTGTTATGAACAATAACAAGGAAGCAACCCACACAGATTAGCATTGATCTGGACAACGACAGGCTATTCAGGTTGATCACTTCAAACAATATTGGATAGAGAAGAACGGTTATGGGAATTGTTGCAGTTTGCTTATTGTCATTATTCTGGCTAGTCGCTAGCAGTGAAACCGCTGTGTCTGCCCCTCACTCACGGAGCCAATGGGAGCATAAGTATGTCTTTCCTCCTGCCGATAAAATAGACCAACATTCAGGAGTAAAAAAAGATGAGGATGAAGTCATTTACTCGATAGTGGGTGGAGAATCCTGTTTAGTAGGCAATGTAGAAACACCCACTTTCCCACTACGGAAAAATGATTCTGAGCAGTCAGTCAACGATATTATCCTGACAATACAAAGCGTAAGTTTCACAAACTGTATTGCCTATTAAATTCTCAATATTAACGAATGATGACTCACCAGCAACATTTCGATGGAGTGAATAGATTAACCGATGAAGGGTTATTGCCTCACGCGTCCTAAGATGTGATATTACTCAGCAAGAATAATAACAAGCAAATCGAGCGTCTCCGTTCGTTGCAAATTGAGGTTTACTTTGAAGCAGCCCTGTTTCTATCGTCGTTACTTTCATCCCACTAAACAATTACTTAGCGTTATCGCCCATAGCGTGAGTGTTGGCGTGGCGGGAACAGTTTTGTTTGCTTTTGGGTTTTACGTCATTCCAGTATTTGGTAGTACCAGTTTGCAACTCTATGATTCATTCAATAGCCCAACAACGGCACAAGCGTCAGTGCCCTGATCATTCGGAGGACTTGCAACGCTTGCGTCTAGAGATGAATGAAAATAACAAGTAACGGTATCCGTGACGGATTCCTTCCCATGCTTGTTATAAGGCTTGGTCATCAAGTATGTTTTGATGACTTTTTTTATGAGCGGAAGAAGCGCAGCTCTTCGATGTATTGCTCCATTTCAGCTGGCGACTCAAAAGACCACTCAAGCGTCTCAACCTCAACCCCCTCTGGCAGAGGTGTTCCAATAGGCTCGTCCAGATAGTCTTGTAAGCGTGTTTTGAGAACCGGTTGGTTAACCGCACAGTCTATTCCTACTTTGGTCATTTTTTTCATCGTAACTCCCCTGATAATTCTTGATGTCTTTAGGTTATCTATAGCTGGTTGTAAGTGAACAAATAGCGAGCTCTTTTTAGTCAGCACACAGTGTTTCCAAGTTCAGTATTTAGTGAGTTTTTGGCGATTTAAATCGCAACTGCTGAGTTGTTATTAGTTCGGATATAATATCGTCCGCCTTTTCGGATAGGGATATCGGCATCGCTAACCGTTGCGCCGACATAACGTTCAACTAACGCCTGATAAGGCTGCACCTGATCCGGCGGTATCTTCAGTCTCGCCCAGTCACTTAATAGCTTACGTGCGTGAGCATAGCTTTTAACGGCTAGTTCACACTGAAGCTGTTGTTGATAGAAAAATTGCATGGTATTACCACGATACGTCGCGGCGTAATCAGGATTGTTTGAAGCTGTCCACATAGTGTTCCCCTTGCTGTCGCTTGAGAGCGACTTCACTTTATTATACCGAATGTCAGGTTTTTACCCATCTATCAGTTCGCCAGTAGCATCGCCTAACCATTAATATAACGTCTGGTTAGTATTCGCTACAGTCACCCCATTCTCGCTTCACGCGAAAACCAACGGGGCTTGGTTGCATTAATCACAGGGGGCTGCTGGTGATGCAACGGGGACAAGTCCCGTTACTTATTCTGCTCGAAACATCACATGCTGTATACAATCACATAAAGCACCTACTGGGTGCTTTGTGTTTGTGCTCAGAGTGAGTCAGCGGGGGAACGCTTGTTTAGAGTGTCGCACACTCGTTATTGATTAATATACTAACCGCTGATAGACGGTTGCAAGAAATATCACCACTAGTAGTAGTGCACAACCATCCATTATCGGCACTACAAGTCTTTTCAGCCTTTCATTGATAACACGCCAATTGGCGATAGAAAATACACTTTATTCCATTCAGATCTTAGGCAAGCCTGTGCACGACGCAGTATTGTCTTTACTGTTCCCAAGGGTTTACCCGTATGAATTGCTATTTCGCTGTGCGACATACCCCGAAAAAAAGCGAGCATAATCATTTGGCGATCTGTCGTATCAAGTTCTTTGATTAATTCATTTAGTTTTATGATTTTTTCCGTGCCTAAGATCTCCACCAAGGGTCCAGGCACGGTTTCATCCGCCACATCTAGATATTCGATAAAGGGAAATTGGTTTTTAGTGGCGGAGTTTTCACGTCTAAGCGCATCAATCGCCCGACTTCTCGCAATCATGATTAACCAAGTCAAGGGCTTCGCTAACTTTTCATCGTAGCTTGCCGCACTGCGCCATACCTGCATATAAACATCGCTGGCAACTTCTTCAGCAAGCTGCTTACTCGATGTAATTCTCATAATGAGACCGAACGTTCGGCTGATCGTGACATCATAAAAGTGATTAAATGCTAGCTTATCTCCATCCGCTATTTGCTTTAAAATGAGATAAAGTTCCGTTTGATCCATCGCCAACTACTCTCCAATTTTGTCCCTTAAAACCAATGCATTTAGCAATAGTTATAAGAGACACGAGAGGAGAGTTAGAAAAGTTTCAGATTTCGCTCACAGTTGCCGTTGTTAGCACAGAGCCTGTCGGGCTACCGGTGGGCGATCCTCCAGCGGGTTCATCACTAATCGCCAGTGTTGAGCCGACAATTACCGAAGACAGTTCATCAGAAAGCACCATTTTTTCATTATTAATCGCGCTCACAACCCCTAGAGAAATGGGTGGATTACTTTCAGCAATCAGCCACAACTCATGGGAACGGCCATTAGCAGGCATCGCTTTTATTGACTTAATGTGCAACAATTTTCGTGCCTCATTATAGCGCGCGACAACTTGTAGCGACTTATCTTTAGCCTCAAGGTTTGCCGTAAAGCCTGCCTGAAAGGGTATCTGCTGAGACTGATGATAAATAAGACCGATTAACGCAGTCAGCAATAAGCTACTAACCAGACTCACAGGCCAGAACCAAGGCGAAGACTTGGACTTGGACTTGGACTTGCGTTTAGTCTTTGGCAGATCTACCTGTGTTTCAGCAAACAAGCGATCCTGAATATTAACTTTCAATCTGCTCGGTGGAGTGACCTCCTCAACATCATCATAGAGTGTGGCAAAGTGTTCCGACCAATTCAGGAAATCTGCTCTTAGCTGTGGCTCTTTTTGTAAACGACTTTCAAAAGAGGCAGCCTCAGTCGGCTCAAGCAATCCTAATGCATACTCTGCTACCAGCAAGCTGTCATTATGTTCATTCATTGCTTAAGCACCCTTTTAGAGTCAATAAGCTGCGACGCAACCAGGTGCGCACCGTATTGAGGGGAACATTATGTCGAGAGGCTAATTCTGCATAGGAAAGTCCATGCAAATAAGCACCGCGAACCGCTTCTGCCTTATCAGTCTCCAATTCTTCAAGGCATCGTTTAATCCGCTCATTGACACCCATTGTTATCAAATGTGTTTCAGGATCATTTTTTTCATCGGCCAATTCTGGTAAAACGCCAATCGCGCTGTAGCTAGCACGTTGACTTCTCAACCGATCAATCGATGTATTACGGGCAATCGTGATTAACCAAGTCATCGGACTCATCCCGTTTGCATGGTACTGATCAGCTTTATTCCAAACTTTTATAAAGCTATCTTGCAACGCATCTTCTGCAGCCTGATGATCATCCAACACGCTTAAACAGACGCTGAATAATTTAGCTGAAGTCGCATCATAGAGCGACGAGAAAGCATGTCGATCATGTAGCGCTGCCCTCGCAATCAAGGCTTCAAGCTGTGACTGATCAATCATAAGAGTCCTTATTTCTTATCATGACTTTTTATAGTTCCTAATGCATTGCGCACATTAACGAACATTTTTACGGAGCTAGTCAAGTAACTGGATGTTCCATCCGTCATTATTTTCATTTGATGAAATAAAGAAAATAAGTAAATCCAGCTTCTTTACAGCATCCGTAAAAGCCGACGAATGGTGATTACACCATCCTAAATCAACAGAGTTGAGGAGATAATATGAGAATTATTACTACACTAAGCGTCGCAGCCCTTGCGTTAGCAGTAGCCGGGACCTCCCAGGCAGCCAGTCATCGAGAAGCTCCCTTTGTGGCTGAATTGCCAAAAGCCGATGCAACCGACTTCTACGCCTTTAGAAGTTATGAACCAGGCAGAGCAGGTTACGTGACGTTGATCGCTAACTATAATCCTTTACAAGACGCCTACGGTGGCCCTAACTACTTCAGTTTATCTCGCGATGCACTCTACGAGATTCACGTTGATAACACAGGCGATGCGGTTGAAGATCTAACCTTTCAGTTCCAATTTGACGATACCTTAGGCAATGGCGGAGCCGGTATTACACTCCCCATTGACGGTAAAGACATTGCAGTTCCACTAAAAAACGTAGGCGTTGTCACCAGTGCTGATACGTCGGCTCTCAACTACCATGAAAGTTACTCAGTAACCATGGTCAAAGGGGATCGCCGCAGCGGCACCAAGCATGTAGCTACAGGGACTGCTGGTGCCACATTTGGTAAACCTTATGACAATGTCGGCGCAAAAACCTTCAGCGGGGCTGGCGGTTACGATGCCTACGCCAATAGTTTTATTCATAACGTCACGCTCACAGGTTGTCCTGCAGGCAGTCAGGACGGTCGAGTATTTGTTGGTCAACGTAAAGACTCGTTTAAAATTAGCCTTGGTAAGGTCTTTGATTTGGTAAATCTTTCACCCGCTACCGCAACAGGGGCTAATGGTTTTGACAGCGAGCTCGATGATTTAGCAGACAAGAACATTACGACAATTGCGTTGGAAGTACCTACCGCTTGCTTAACAGGAGGCAACAGCAACGACATTATTGGTACTTGGACAACGGCAAGTTTACCGCAAGTACGTGTATTAGATCCGACTCCAAAAGCCTTAAATGCTCAAGTGAATAGCGGTGCTTGGACACAAGTTTCTCGCTTGGGCTCACCGCTGGTGAACGAAGTTGTGATCGGACTACCTGACAAAAACTTGTTTAATGCCAGCGAACCCAAAGATGATGCTGCACAGTTTCTGGACTACGTGACCAATCCAACCTTGCCTGCGCTCTTAAACGTGCTATTTGGTGTTACCGCACCGACTAATAGTGGTCGTGCAGACTTGGTTGCAGCTTTCCTCACCGGTATCGATGGTCTGAATAAAGATGGTTCTGCTGCTGAAATGCTAAGACTCAACACCGCGCTTCCTGCAACAGCAAAAGGCTCTCAACACAACCTTGGAGTTGCTGGTGCTATTGCGTTTAGTGATCCGGATCGTGCAGGATTTCCAAACGGTCGCCGTCCGGGTGACGATGTTGTCGATATCGCACTGCGTGCCTCTATGGGCCTACTGTGCCATTTACCATTGAGTTTATGTGCCCCTGCTGATGCGCCGAATGGTCTCACGTCATTTACCGATAGCGTCTTACAGGAAGATAGCCAGTTTGACGCAGTCTTTCCCTACTTAACAACACCTCTCGGTGGTTCTTAAACAGGAGCTTAGCAATGAATATTTTAAAAATCTCAGGTCTTTGCCTAACAGCCACCCTACTCACTGCCTGTAATACTGGTGGCGATAATGGTGATCACAACGGCGAGATATTTAACGACCTAACGAGTCTCGGCAATGTATCCGCCGATGGCGATCCCGTACAGATCATTGATCCAGCGGCTTTAAAACAGGATATTGCTAGCTTATTTGGTGATGCAAACGATGCACCACTAGCCGTTGATTGTGGTGAAACCGACACGCTTCAGGCTGTCATTGATCGTGGAGGAAGGGCGTAATTAAAAACAATTAACTTGTTAAAGCCATAGAAAACGAGGCCTGTTGGCCTCGTTTTCTTTACTATCACACTTCAAACTACTGTTGACAAATGTAGCACAGTAAGTCATAACGCTAGCCATATATAAAAATCATGGATTGCCATAACGGTTGTTTTTAATCGCTGTCAGTTTTTCGTTAGAAATCTGCTCCTTCTCTGGCACTCATAACATATGGCAAATATTCAGTCCTCAACAAACTCATCGAACAAACCAGAACTGGCGGATCGTCGTCAGCAAACACCCCGCGTTGAATCCATACAAAATCACGGCGTATTAATTGCGTGCACTCTTGAAGAAAAGTTAATCACTCACGCTAGTGACAATACAACGTTACTATTTACTTCCGTTGCCGCTGAATTACTCGATACACCTATCTCCTGCCTACTTAGTGAAGCGGTTATTAACGAATTACTTAGCGACTTAGAAAGCAATGGGGTTACTTACGAAAAAATCACGCTGAACAAACAAAGCGTCACAGTATTTGCTCACAAAACTTCAGATCACTTTATCTTAGAGTTTGAAATAAATACTTCGATGCCGAACCCTTTCAAACATAAATCGTGCTTTTCAAAGGCCACGGCAAAAATTAATAGCTTAAGCAATCTCGCTGAAAAATGTGATTTTGCAGTGGGATTAATTAAAGATTTTTTTGATTATGACAGAGTCATGATTCAACACTTTGACGCAGAGTGGAATTACGACGTCATTGCAGAGCGAAAAGAGGATCATTTAGAAAGCTGGCTTGGATTGAGCTTTCATGCTGAGAACATCCCTGAACCTGCTCGCCATTTACTAACCGAACGTGATGTAAGAACGGTTTATGATCTCACTGCCGATACAAGCAATCTTGTTTCCTCTGACAGACAGTCAAAAGACACTCGTCTAGACCTATCAGCAGCCGTGTTAGCAGCACCTTCGTCAATCTTCGCCGCAGACTATCTTAAGATGGATGTTGAAGCATTTAATATTACTGCTATTACCTATGACGGCCAGCTTTGGGGTCTGCTTGTTTGCCTTAATTATAGCCCCAAGCATATAAATTTTGACCAGCGTCTCAGCTGTAAATTTTTTACGCAAGTACTATCGACTAGTATTTACCTTGATGCAACAGATAAGATACTAGAAGCACGCAATAGAAGCACTTTCATCCGAAATAACTTAGTTGAACAAATAGATATTGAGAAAGACATTGTCAAGGGGCTTACCGAGTCAGACTATACGCTTAATGATTTGACAAGCTCCAGTGGTGCCGCCATTTTCATTGATGGCAAAGTAACCACTTCTGGCCAGTGTCCATCAGCGGATGAGATTTTTAGATTGGTACAAAAAGTAACAACTCAAATGGAGACACAGCTCTATACCACTAATTGCTTAAGTGATAATTTCCCCGAAGCTAAGCATTATAAAGACACGGCATCTGGTTTGCTATGTTTAAGGATTTCAACCGAAAATAATGATGCAATCCTATGGTTTAAACCGCAAGCAGATAATCCAAGAAAATGGGCGGATTCATCCGGAGCAATAATCCCAAAAGAGAAAAACAAAAGTTTATCTCCAACAAAATCTTTGCAAAAAGGGTCTATCGAGCAACAAGCAACGGCTGAACCTTGGGAAGAGCATGACATATCTGAAGCCATCAGCTTGCAAAAAAGTATTATTATTAAAGCTAACTATGATGAAGTCAGGCGATTAAATAGCCGGTTACAAATGGCCTACTCAGGGTTAGAGTCATTTAGCTACAGTATTTCACATGACTTGCGTTCACCCCTCAGGGGAATCGACGGGTTTGCACATATTTTAAAAGAAGATTATTATAGCGCCCTCGATGATTTTGGGCAGTCATCTGTAGACACGATTATCTCATCCGTCACAAAAATGAACACGCTGATTGATGATATTCTCAGGTACTCTAGTTTAGGAAAAACGGGCCTTGTATTCGGTAAGTTTTCCTTGAGTAAGCTCATTGATGAAATTTTACCCGATTTGGCGGCACCCTATGCTCATGTCGAAGTACAGGTGGCTCGGGATCTGCCCGAGATTCATGGCGATAGAAAAGCCATTGTTTTATTAGTGAAAAACTTGTTAGAGAATGCAATAAAATACTCCTCTAAAGTAGCACATCCATTAGTTATGGTTGGCTGCATGGATGCTGATACATTCTTTGTCAAAGATAATGGAATAGGTTTTGACATGAAACATAAAGATAAAGTTTTTGGCGTGTTTGAACGTCTGGTGAACCAACAATACTCTGGTTCTGGCATTGGCTTAGCGATTGCCAAACGGGTAGTGGACTTGCACAGCGGTGAGATTTGGGTCGAAAGTGAAAGTGGTCTGGGCACTACCTTTACCTTCAGATTAGCCACCAATGGAGAGTAAGCCTT
>JAYJMJ010264808.1:0-34461 GCA_036873875.1 Laminaria ephemera | reverse complement strand
CCCATGCTTAGCATCGAATAGGCAAACAGCACTACGAATGCCGTAATCCCAAATGAAGTCGCAATAATTGTCGTACTGGAATCGCGTAACGTTTTCCAAAATATCGCTCCGTTGATCATGCTGACTCCTCATGCTTAACGTGATTGGAGTCGGATGACGGTTTCAGAGAAGACGCCGTTGACGAATCTTGGTAGTAAGTCAAAAAGAGGTCGTTCAGATCTGGTTTTTCAATGGTGACGTCTTCGATGTTCAGTTTAGAAAGCCATGCAATGGCATCAGAAGTCCTGCCGGCCCAAGTTCCTTTGACCACGGAACCTTGTTGAGAAATAACGTTCAATTGCGAAGGAAGCGAATCTGGAATGTTCGCCGGATCAACAAACTTGACCTCCACTCGACGAACAGCTTTGTTCTGTAAGTTTTTAATGCGTTGTTGTTCGACGATTTTTCCAGCCCGCAGGATAATTACTTCGTCGCAAATTTCTTCTACTTCGCTCAGTGAGTGGCTGGAAAGCAAAACCGTGCGGCCATCGTCAACAACGGACTTTAGTTCTGCAAAGACGCTTTGTCGAACAAGCGGATCCAAAGCGCTCGTGGGTTCATCGAGAACCAGCAATCGCGGCTTGTGCATCAGGGCTTGAATGAGTCCCAATTTTTGACGCATGCCTGTTGAGTATTTGCGAATGACTCGGTCGATGTCCAGTTCGAATCGTGAAGCCAGTCGATCGATCTCGCTTTCGCATTTTACCTTTCGCGCTTTGGCCATAAAACTGAGCAGTCCGCGACCGGTCATGTTCGAATACATGTGCACGTCGCCAGGAAGAAATCCTACGTCACGACGAATGGACTTTCCATCACGTTTGGAATGCTTGCCAAAGATGAGGGACTCGCCGGAAGTCGGTTGCAATAATCCCAACATGAGGCGGATCGTTGTCGTCTTGCCTGCTCCGTTGGGCCCCAGGAATCCGACAAGTTGTCCCTTGTGAATTTCAAAGTCTACGGAATGCAAGACGTCATGAGAGCCGTACCGCTTTCTCAATTTGTCGCAGCTAATTATGGCTTCGGACACGCTTGGCTTTCAAAAGACTCATGGTTCGAAGAATCATTGTACCGTTCGATTCTCAGTTCAGTTGATTTTGATAAATCGAGAAAATAACGGGAGTAAAGATCAATCTACACTTCCACTATGAGCCTTCAAATGCCCGTCACGTTTCGTAGCCATCATGCCCGTGGCGTAGTGAACTCGAGCTGTCTTGACGGTCCGTACAATCAAGGGCCAGATCAACCAGGACGTTTGGCGGGCGATCGGAACGGGCTTGTACTCGCGAAACGTTGGGCAAAAATTCAATTTCGTCTTTGGTAAAGACTCCTATCTCATTTTACAAATCGCAAGCCATTGAGGCGAAGCCCTAGCAGGGCCAGCATCATCATGAACTGAGATCCGACAGTGATCCACAAAAAGAAATGGTCCGCACGCTGCATATAAGAGTTCAGGCCAGCAGCAATGGCGACGAATCCAACAAGGACAATTACTTTCAATGACGAGATTCGATTGCCCAACATTGCCCAAATATTGATGACAACAGAAATTGAAATCAGGGCTCCCATCCCGGCGACCGCTAACAGCGCCCCAAGACTACCTCCGGAACTGCCTGAGGCATTCTCCATCAATGGGTAAACGGCTTGTCCAATTCCGATAAAAACAGCAACCGCAGTTGTCCACCCAAAAATATGCTTGATGCCGAATTGCAAAGCGTCTTGCTGGACTTCGCCTTGGTCAAAATACTCCAAGTGACCTTTCCAAAACCGTAGCCCTAACGTGGTCAACATGACGATAATGACAATCGACAAACAGAAAACATGAAACTCTTTGACAGTCTCATCAAACGCAAAACATCCCAAGAATCCCATCGCGGGAGTGATCATTGCAACCGGGATCCATCTCCAACGCCAATGCCCCAATCCGCCCCAGATGCCAATGGCTGAGCAAAGAGAGATCAGCATCACAAAAGCCATCACTCCAGTAAACATTGAGGGACCACCAGGTCCATTCGAGATCCTCGGCAACGCAAACAACAGTGCAGTGGCGATGATGACCACGACCGCAATTTGAATTCGCAGTGTTATATTTCTGCGGGCATTATTTCCGCGCGGCGACTCAGTTAGGTCAACGTTTGCGATATTAGTCATCAAGGCTCCGGGAAGTTTGGATTCAGCTCGATGCACCAATCGTATACTAGATCTGTACGTGCTTCCAACCGCTTGTAGGAATCGGCCGCCAGCCAGATTGCCAACTGAGTTCGAATCACAAAACGGAATTGCGGTGAAGGCAGAAACGTATCGCCGGCTCTTCGAAGTGCGCCGCAGTAGATCATCAGCACGGTTCCCAAGCACCGACATGACCATGGAGGTGATACGTAACAGTCTCGCCGTTTCGATCGTAGCTGAATCATGGATATCGCCCGCGAAGAAACTCGCAATTTCCAAACCAGAAAAATGCAAAGCCCGGTTCCATGGGTTAAAACCCATGGCTTCAGATGTCGTGCCTTTGGCAACTTATGGCGGGCCTGTTTCCAATCGATTGGACGAATTGGTACCGCTGAGAATTGGTACCGCTGAGAATTGGTACCGCTGAGAATTGGTACCGCTGAGAAAGTCGTAGCGCGACGATATCCGGAAAGTTCAGAATCCAATGCTAGGGTTTGAATCAGGCGAACTTCAAGCTTGGGCTTGCTTGAAAACGCCAATATTCCGTGGCGGGGCTCCCAAATACCCTAAATTGTCGAAAAAACGCCGTATTTCCAAGGCTTGGATTTACGTTTCAAAAAACTTGATTTTTTGCCAAAGCTTTCTGCGAATCATGCGAATTAAGACTTATAGGTTTTAGGTTCGTGGAGGAGAACAACGAAAATGGCTTTTCATATCCCATTTAATCAGCGACGTCGGCGGATGCATCGTGCCCAGCCAGTTTACATTGGCTTCGAAGCACCGGCTCGACCCAAAAAGAAATTCAATTGGTGGGGCTTCAACGGATTGGTGCTTTCGATGGGAAGCTTTCTGTTGGCTGGCTTCCCTTCACCCGTCGCCTTGCTTGTCAGCTTGGTTGGATTGAAGAAAACCAAAGGACCTCGAAAAGCAGCCGCTGTCGGTACCGTCTTTTCGTTGATCGGAATTGCCTTAGCAACTTCGATTTTAGGTATCACATTTGCCGAGCACCAGCAGCGTCAGAATCGACGAGCCCAACGTGCTTACAAGATGAAACTAACTGAAGACATGAAGGGGCTTTCAGTGACGATGGCAGATGCCAAGTCTGAATTGAAAGAATACCAAGACAGTAATGGGCTTTTGCCTGATCCAGTTTTTGGAAACGTGTTGACGATCAAGCACCTTGATCCATGGGGAAATGAGCTGCGATACGAGAGTGGCAACGAGTCATGCGTCATTCGCAGCAGCGGACCTGACCAGGTTTTCGATTCGGGCGATGACATTGTCGAATCGATCAAGGGAGAGCTGGAAGAGATGAGTTCTCTCTATGACTTGGATTCATCGAGCAACGATTCAGTTGACGCCGACGATGAAGAGTCTGTGGGCAGCACGAGCGACAAAAATCGATCTGGATACAGTCGGCACTAAGGACGGAGGAGACTTGTCGCGATTGCGATACCAAACGAACTACAGCCTTAAGCGGCGACTGGAAATTCCGGTCGCCGCTTTTTCGTTGCGAATTGAGATGGCAACAATACAAGCCCGAATCGCAAGCGAATGGTTCTTTCGCCGCAGGTTCACTCGCTAGCGCTTCGTGCTTGTACTTACTACGACGACCGATGCAGAATTCTATTGCGTTTCCTATCGTGCTTCGGGCTGATATCTACTACTTAACCCTGCCCATGGCCATGCGCAAGATATGCCAAAACACACTGACGCCTATTTTCAGACTGGTCTTTGATTGCCCTTCAGTACGATCGCGAAAAGTGATCGGGACTTCGGTTGCTGAGATTCCTGCTCGCTCGATTCGCCACAGGATTTCTTCGAGATACGCGTAGCCTTCACTCTTGATCTTGCGAACGTCGATCGCTTCGAGCGTACTCCGGCGGTAAACGCGAAACGCACCACTGTTGTCCCGCGTGCGAAGTCCGAGTAGCAGTCGAGCCACAAAGTTCACGGTCCGTGAAGCGAGATGCCGTGTCCACGGCCAGCCTTCAATGCCACCGCCTTTGATGTAGCGGCTGCCAATGACGATTCCAGTGCCAGGCCTACTTGGTTTTTGTAGATCAGAGTTGTCGAGAGACGCTTGGTCTTCTCCTTCCAAGACCGCAACGAGCTCGACAAGGCTGGCTGGGTCGTGGCTGAAGTCCGCATCCATCGTCGCGATGAATTCGTATCCGTGATTGAGTCCGTATTCGAATCCTGCAATCGTCGCTGAGCCAAGGCCCAGCTTTCCAGTGCGATGAATTGCCGAGAAACGTCTGTCAGAACTTTCTCGCTCTCTGCACCACTCGCCAGTTCCGTCAGGCGAGTTATCATCGATCACTAAAATGTCAGCGACGGAAAGATGGGATTCTATTTCGTCGATCAATTTTGGAAGATTCTCTTGTTCGTTGTAAGTTGCGACGACAACTAATGTTTTGACTGGTTTGGGTGGCATCGTCTACTCGCAAATATTGACGCGTCCTGAGAATGAGAAGAACGCTGAGTAATTGGCTGGTCTGCCGAATCGATCAATAGAGACCCTTGTGATTCAAACGAGATTGCCAACTGATCGAGAAGGATCCATTGGAGGAATTCCAGTAAATGCAATCCTGCCAGTTCCGTCGGCTCCAGATCTATTGCTGGTCGGTTCAGAAGCGTACAGGTTACCACCATGGTACTTACTAACAGATTCTCGACAGGGTTTACAAGATGAAAATTTCTACTTCGCCCTGTAAATCATTTCATCCAGTCAAGAATTTGCATTTGCAGAAATTGAGGACCATCTTTTCATCTTCCCAATTATGGGCTCAGCCCCGCACCTCCGTCCAGCATATCCGGCTTGAACTATGGGGTGCCGACAGCAACTTAAGAATACGTTGTGTCGCCTCTTGAGCCTGGACCTGCTCTATGCACATGTTTTTGTGTTGGGCTTACTTTTTCTTGGCTAAGAAACGAACTTCACTCATGCCGACGCGATCGCCACCTGAGTCTCCAAAGAAGTTGTCGAGAATCCGCACTTGAACGAACGCGACTCTCTCTGTCGGAGGCAATTCGATAATCCGAGCGTTGAGTTTTGCGGGCGCCCGCACGCTGGTGACGAACGATTCGCCAATCTCGTCTCCGCCTGCGTCAAGGAACGTGAATTCGAACGTCCGTGGCTCATTGCAATGACCACCAGTGGGTCCGGAATGCATGTAACCCCAATAGACAAAACCTTCGATGGTGAGTGGCTGAGCAAAAGAAAAGTTAAGCGTTGGATAGATGGTTCTCTTTTTACTCGCGAAATAGTCCGGTTCCAATTTCCCGTGTGCGTCAAAACAGTCCGTAACCCATGCGTTGCCATTGATCGCGTAGTCATGAGTTACCGTGTCGATCGACTCGACCGAGTCCAATTTCTCGCTTAGCCCGACTCCAGTCACCAAGTTTTTCGCGTGCAGATAATCTGGGTGAGTCCCTTTGGCGGTCACCGAGCTGACACCGGTTTGTTTTACAATGACTAACCTTTCAGAGTTCCTGTTTGCCCATTCCGAGCCATCGATTGCAGTCCTGGTTTCCAAGGTTAGTTTTTCGGCACGCTTCTTTATTAACGGATCATCAACGGTTAGTTGCACTTGAGGGCGAGTCTTTCTGAATCTGTCGATCGCTTTAGTCGCCAAGACCAACGGTTGCCTTCTAGTCCCGCCGCTAAAACGAATGTCGACGGATTTCAAATTATCGTATTGCTCTAATTGTTCAAAGTGTTCAGCCGTTAACGCGGGTTCAGAAATCGAGAGCCGCTCAATCGATGGCGGCAACTGACTGAAATCAATTGGCTCGGAAATCTCACCATCAAAGAAAGCTATCGTCATCGACTTGATATTGTCGACGTTCGTAAGCGACGGTAATGATTCCCCTGGAAGGATGGCGAGACCGAGTGATTCGATCTGAAGTTCGTTTACTACATCCGTGTTTCCGATCAAGTTCGTGCAAATCAGGTCTTCAAGGATGGTTGGGAACTTTTCGCCAATTATATGGAGTCGCTCTGTGTCAATCGAGCTATGGAACGCCAACCGGTTTGCGTCTTCAAAGAGGCCATCAGGTATTTTGGCCAGCTCGTCAAAGTCGAACTTGTCATGGAACATAATGTGCAAAATTCCCTTGCGCTCTCCAATTAACTTGAGATCCTTAGCCAGTGGTGCTTCTCCAAAAGTTTGAAATCGGTCTAGCGGTAGTTCGTCGGCAAGATCAAGTATCCTTTCGATGCCCGAATGGTTCGGGTCCGTGATTTCGACGTCAATCCACACTTGGCCCAGTTCATACAAGTCGGAAGGAACTTCCAATGGCTGCACAAATCGATCGAATACTCCTCGCCGATACAGATTGACGCTTTTAGCGCCTGAGTCGAGTATCGAGCGAATCGCTTTTGCACCCGGAGAGACAATTCCCGCAATCGGGCGCGATGCCAAGTCTGAATGCCTTTTGTCATCGACGATGATTGAGATCTTGGGATGAGCTTTTTGAAATTTCCGCAGTGTGTCGGATTTCAATTCTAATAACTGTCTGGGCATCTGATTGATAAAATACGACACCGACTTCAGGTTTTCATATTTGCCAAATTGTTCTAAATGTTCAGCCGTTGGTGATATTTCAAAAACGCCAAGTGTTTCGATTCCCGGTGGTAAGCGACTCATGTCCAACTCGGGTTCTGATGTCAGTGAAGCGTCGCACACCACATTGAGCCTGCTCACATTTTTCAATTTTTCGAGCTGCTGTGGCATCGCGCTACCAATGGGTTGTAGACACAAATCAGAGATGTCCAGCTGGTTCAGTTCCTCCAAAGCGAAGTCGATTTTGTGGCAATTCAACCGCTCCAGATTTGGGAAATGCTCATCGATCAGGCGGAGATGCTCTGATGTAATCCGGTCGTGCAAAAGCAGATGAATGACATGACGAAAATGTCCTTTCGGCACTTTGGCCAATGCTTCGAAATCAAACTTGCCAAAGAATCTGCAGCTGATGACCGATTTGCGTGCTGCGAGCGCTTTAAGCGCAGAAGCACTGGGAGCTTGATGCCAGATCGCGACGGTTCTCAAGTCGAAATCATCCGTGGCGTTGAGCAAATCTTCGATTCGCGTGCCGTCAGAATCGAATAGATCAAATTCGATATGGAGTTGGCTTCCGGATTTTAAATCCAGAGGAGTCGTATGTGCGCTCGTACAAGAAAACCAGCCACCATTTTGAGCCAATCCCCTGATGTGTCGCATGCCATTGTTAAACAGCCAGTCCAAGCGTTGCCGCATTGGAAGTTCTTTCGGATCGATATCTTTTGAACGGGCAAGCGTCTCGAGCTCTTCGGATTGACCAATTATTTCGAGCTTCGCGTCAAGAACGGTTTCTTGGTTTCGTGCAATGCTGAAATTCTTAGATCGAAAAGTCGTTCCCGATTCTGTTTCCTTGATGATGAGTTGATAGTCGTCTCCCGCCTCAAGGGAATATTCACGGTCAGTGACGTTGTCCAAGACGACGATGGAATCAACATCGCCACGTTTCACGGTGACTTCGACGCCTTCGCCATTTTCAATCACCAATACGCCTTTATTGGTAACAATGCGGATGATCTGCGGCGAATTGAACGCCAAGCCAAGCCCTGTAGCAATCAACAATCCCAAGGCCAAAAGTTTATAAAGTAACTTCGTCCTCTTTTTGCTTGTCGGATTTTTTCTCCGCTCCAACAAATCCGGATTCGACTTTGGATCAACAAAGTCAATCGTTTTGTAGGGGTTCGGAATCGACTGCCATTGGCTACCAGGCATTGTGGCGGCGAATTTGGCCCTGGATGTTTCACGATTGGCGACCCGGATTTTCCCTGTCGGCGTTTCGTCTTTAACTTTGCTCGCCTTCTCCAACAGCGAAGGAAATTCGGTTCGATCCGCAAATGGAGCTAGTGCTTCGACAATTTCGCAGGGCAATTGAAACCGGTCATTCGGATCCTTGCGTGTCATTTTGTTTACGATATTGACAATCTCAATAGAAAGATCGTTGCGTTTGTTTGCAATGGATTCTGGATCGACTGTCGCGAGTGCCGTAAGCTTTTCGAAAGTTGTCGACATCGATGGGCCACTGTAAGGCGCTTCGCCCGTCAACAGCTTGCAAAAAGTAGCGCCAAGACTGTAGATGTCTGACCGAATATCAACCGACCGGGAATCTTTGCATTGCTCGGAAGCGATATAGTCAATCGTGCCCATGATCTGTTGTGATTGTGTAAGCTCATGTTGATCAAACTCAGAATGTAGCTTGGCCAACCCAAGGTCAAGGATCTTAACAACTCCATCATTGGATAACATAAGATTAGACGGCTTGATATCTCGGTGGACCAATCCAATCTCATGGGCTTGCTGCAAACCCAATGCGGCTTGGCGAATCAGTTCTGAAGCGCTACCGACGCTCAGTGGAGCATTGGCAGTGGCGATTTTTCCCAAGTCCGAGCCTTCCACCAATTCCATGGCGATAAAGTGAAAGCCGTCGGCGTTCCCGCCATCATGCGTCGCCACAATGTTGGGTGAATCGAGTTGTCCAGAAACCGACATTTCCCGTTCAAAACGTGCCAGTTGTTCCTCAGTTAATTGAGTCGCCGATAAGACCTTGAGTGCAACGGGACGTTTCAGTTTGTGATGGATCGCCTTAAAGACAACTCCCATGCCGCCAACGCCTATTTGTTCCAGAACCTCATAGTTTCCAATTCGCGAACCCAAAACGATTTCGTCCGGCTGTTGGTAGGCGCTGTACGAGCCAACAGAAGAATCTTCACGAAACTTTTCAACAAACTTGAGTGTCTGCAATAGCTCGGTCACTTCCTCCGCAAGCTCTGGATGTTTTTCAACGTACTCTTTGACCTTTGGCTTTTGGCCTTCACGGCACCGCATGAGAAAGTCATCAGCGATTGCGTCCAATTTGGATTGGAGTTCTTGTTGCTCAGGTGGCTGTTTTGGTTTTTGCATGTCGATCAACTTAGCGAGCGCGAAATTTGCATGTCTGCTATGACTTTATCTTTGGTCAATTCGGTGACTAACCAAAGCCAGGCATGTCGCTGATTTCCGTCCGCAAACGGCTAATGGCTCGAATGAATCGTTTGCTGACCGTTTGCTTGGTGAGGTCCAGGACCTCAGCTGTTTCGCCGTTGGTCAGTCCTTCGAAGATTCGAAGCGCAATGATCTCTCGATCTTCTTCGCCCATTAGATCCAGCACTGAACGCAGCTTGACGCTTTGCTCTGCTTTGATGGCTTGGCCCGCCACAGAAGTGAACTGGCCTATCAAGTGATCTGCCAGACATGCTGACGTCATACTTGCTGACGCGCAGAACCGGTTGACTTCTCGTCGCGCGTCTCGTTTCTGAACGTTCAGATGTTCTCGATGAACTTTGAGCAATCGTTCTTTTGTGACCAGCCTGAGCCAAACGCCAAACGACATGTCTTTCTTGCCAAACTCGGAAAGCCGTTTGGAAAGATCAAAGTAGGCTTCTTGAAGAATGTCTGAAGGATCGACACGGCCTTTTAGCCGCTGGTCCATGCGGAATGCGATCATGCCTCGAAGCTGAGACTTATAGCGAGAGAATAGGTTCGCTAAGGCTTGTTTATCACCGTTAGTGGCGGCTTCTACTAGCGCTTCTGTCGATTCTTCATTGCCTAATTCAGCCATGTTTCGGATTGCCTTCCAACTAATTTTTTTCCGTTTCTACTTACCTCCCAAGATGGCTTTATTGTCGCCCAGATATCGCATGAATTTTCAAAGAATCGGGAACTGTTATGAAAATGGAGGGGAATAGACTTGTTTCTCAGTTGTGTTATTAGATCAAAGGGCAGCACCCGCAAGCTCTTCGATCACCAACGGGTCGGCCCAAAGGGGGGGCGATTGGGATCGTTGGCAAATCGAAAAGCAGATTGTACAGACCTCCCGAGGCGATTTGTTTGTCGCCTGGAATTCGGGAATCATTTCAAAAATATAAAAACTAATTTGGGAGGCGGCAGAGTTTCTTGATAGCGCGATTTCTTCGAATTTCTTGGCGACAGTGTGATGTGTTTGGGAGGTAGGAAGCAGACCAAAACATCCACACGCAAATGACATGTAATTGTTAGGGAGAAAAAGATGACACGCGCTACCACAAAAAAAGCGAAACAAAGCTTTAACTTTATCTCGGGCCTGCCACGCTCGGGATCGACATTGACGGCGGCTTTGCTTCGCCAAAACCCACGCTTTCATGCTGGAATGAGCAGTCCAGTCGCTGGCCTGTTCGAAGGCGTGATTGGCCAGGTTTCGGCCGGTACCGAGCTTTCCACAATGGTCAACCAAGATCAGCGACAACGAATCTTGAGTGGATTGTTTGACAGTTACTACGCGGATCAAGAAACTCCTGTCATCTTTGACACGAATCGAGCGTGGACGGCTCAGCTTCCGGCTTTGATGCGATTGTTCCCTGAAGCGAAACTTATCTGCACCGTTCGCAACGTTGCTTGGGTGATGGATTCTCTTGAGCGTCAGTTCCGAGACAACGCGTTTGAGAATACACGTCTCTTTAATAGTGCTGGCGAGCGTTCGACGGTTTATACACGTTTGGAGGCTCTTGCCGGCGCTAATCGATTGGTTGGCTATCCGTGGCATGCTCTTCGCGAAGGCTGCTACTCAGAATTCGCTGATCGGTTGGTGTTGGTCGACTACGACTTGTTGGTTGCCCGACCCGCCGATGTGATGAAATTGCTTTATGAGTTCCTTGGCGAAGAACCATTTGAACACGATTTCGAAGCCGTCGAGTATGACGCTCCTGCTTTTGATGCCCAGCTAGGGCTCGACGGTCTTCATCGTGTTCACAAAAAAGTTGAGCCGCGTCCACGGCAGACGATTCTTCCACCGGATTTGTTCCAACGTTATTCCCAGCTTTCATTTTGGCAAAACCTACCCAACTCGGCGGCCTACCGCATCGTTGTTCAGCAGGACGAACAAGACGAGCCGCAACAGGAAACAATGCCTGAGCCAAAGCAGCAGATCGATATTAGTGATCAAAAGCTGGACAACCTCGACGACACCGCATCGTCTTCTAGTGAAGAGTTGGCGGAAGCCACTTCGTAGTTCAGTAAATCATCAGGCAAAGCCGGGTTCGTCCCGGCCGCTTGCCGTTGTCTGGTCGGCGAAAGCGGGCCTCACTCGCGACACCACAGACGCTCAGGCTGTTAGCCACTCACCCGATTCATCTTCACCGCACAATCCAACGAACCCGCTAATTCTCGGAATTCAAACATGGCCAAGAAAAAATCCAAGTCAAAAAAACGTCGCACCACTCGTTCGAAGAAGAGTCGCAACAAGCGTCCTACTGAATCGATGACGTACGAGCCGCTTGAGCCAAAACAGTTGTTGGCAACGATCTCGGTGAATACAACATTCGATGTCGTTGATGCAAACGATGGACAAACCTCATTGCGAGAAGCGATTGCCCAGGCTAACGCGACGCCTGCGGACGACAGAATTGAAATTGATGTTCCGGTGCAAGCGTTTAATCCAGTGCAGATGTTCAATTCGAACGGAGAATTCCTGATCAATGGAACGGTTGCAACCGCCGGAAATTTGACGATCGATGGCAATGGCAACACGATTCAATTTAGAAAAGCATTCCAAGACCATTCCGCTGCTCGTATCTTTCATGTCAACAAAGATGGCAACGCAAATGATGACGGGAACAGTCGTGTCCGCGGCAACACAAATCTAACGTTGATTGATTTGCACTTAAAGGGAGGACAGCAAGCCGAAGACAATGATCTCGGGCAGGATGATGAAAGCAACAGTCTCGATTTCCACAACAGCAAGCACAGTGGTGGTGCGATTCGCTTTCAATCCGGCGGCACACTGACTCTAACCAACAGTTCTGTTAAAGACAGTTTCACACGTGGTTTCGGTGCCCGGGGTGGCGGAATTTTCGCGGCGGGTGAAGTGGTTTTGAACAACAGTGTCGTTGAAGACAACAAGACTGGGATTTACGTAACAAGATTTTTCCTGATTAATCGCGCGGAAGGAACTCGCGCCAGTGGCGGTGGGATCTTCTCGGAAACAGGGGTGACCTTAAACAACAATAGCTTTGTTCGTAATAACAAGACACAAGGCAACTCAGCACCTGGCGGTGGCATCGCAACAAGTGGATTTGTTGAACTCAATGACTCGACTGTATCAGGCAACTACACCGATGGTGACGGAGCCTACGGCGGTGGCATCTACGCAGGCGGCATCGAGAACAACATTCTTTTTGGTTTACCAGGTTTTGCTGGTTCTCGCTTCGTAATGGGTGAGGGGCGAGTTGAACTAAACAACAGCCATGTCACTGGAAACTACACGGACAACATTGATTCCGAGGGCGGAGGGATTCACGCGATCTCGGTGAGTTTGACGAACGAATCAAGTGTGGCGAACAACAGCACAAGGGCAGACGGAGGCAGAGGTGGCGGAATCTATGCATTGACGACATTGGAAATCGATGATTCTAAATTGATGAACAACCACACTCGGGGTGGGACTTCGCCAGCCGCGGCCTTGTCTTGCCAGATTGGCGTTTGGGCACTCAAGGAAGTGGTTGGTCAGATTCCCGTCATTGGCGACGTCTACGACGCGTTTGGTTATGCCAACGACTTACTAAATCTTCTAGATCCTCCTCTTGGCATTGATACAGATCCTTGCCCGGCGGCCGGCGGATACTCGCACGGTGGTGGAGCCTTTGCGGGTCAAGTCACAATCACCAATGACAGCGAGGTAAGTGGCAACTTTACGACGGGCTTTAGTGCGAGGGGAGGTGCGATCTTGGGACGTGCCAGCGTCCTTGTTGAAGACTCAACTGTTAGCGGTAACCACACAAATGGAAACAGTACAGGAGGAGGTGCGATTGCAACCAACTTCCCGTCGGGTATCACATCCTTGTTGGGTTATCAGACCAGCCCAGTTGGAAGAGTAACGATCGTTAACAGTTTGTTTGATGGCAACTACACTCTGTCCACCGCAAGAGGTGGTGCGATTAACGCAGCATCAGTAGATATTACATCGAGTACCTTTAACGGCAATCACACGAAATCAAATGGTCTGTTCGACGGAGGAGCGAACGGAGGCGCGATCTTGGCCAAGTTCGGCACGATCAATAGCAGCCTCTTTACCGGGAATTTTGTAGAAGGTCGAAACTCAGGCGGTGGCGCAGTTAACGTTGATGTTGTGAATATCTACGACAGCGTTTTCATTAACAACAGGACAACTGGGAGTAGCAATGGAGACGGTGGAGCGGTTTTGGGCGCTAGTGTCGTCGTTGCTGGTTCAACATTTCAAGGCAACTTCACAGAAAGTGAAGGGTCTGATGGCGGAGCCATTTCAGCCGGTCAAGAGTTGGGGATCTATAGATCCACTTTTACGGACAACGAAGTTCGAGACAGCGATGCAAACGGTGGTGCGGTGTTTTTTCGCGGACCTTCAGAACGCGCCTTCATTTCGCAAAGCACATTCACTCGCAATAGTTCCGGCGAAACAAATGGTGGCGGAGCGATTTATGGAACTCGACTTGAGCTAAGCAACAATATTGTCGTCGGTAACACGGCGGCAGGTTCGAGCAACGATGTTGGAAGTAGTATCAATACTGTTTTCACAGGCAACAATGCCATTGAAGTCGTTTCTGGTTCTGCAAACGCGGGCAATCGTTTTGTGGCCACGCCAGTGCAGGTTTTCGATAACGTCGGCGGCGTCGAAGGAATACTTACAGATAACTTTGGCAAACCAGCTGGTAAAGACGGTGCGACGATCGTTCGGACAATCGCTTTGGATAAAACTTCCAACCCGGCAATTGATGCAACAACCATTGATTCACGCGAATCCGATCAGCGTGGATTCTTTAAGCAATTCAACGATCCCAACAATAGCAATGGGGGACTCTCTGATCTTGGTGCGGTCGAGCAACAGGATGTCAATCCATTCTATGTGACTACCACTAGCCTTTCGGGAGTCGGATCACTTCCTTACGCAGTCGACCTTGCCCGCAACAATAACAACGGTCTCGACAAAATTACGTTTTCGCCAGCTCTTGCTGGAGCGACGATTCAACTTGGGCAAATTGGCGGCGTAACGGAAAATACATTTTTCCTGGATGAGAGCCTGGATATTGATGCGTCGAATCTGAGCCAGCCGGTAATTATTCGTGGAACGGGTAACCACAGGCTCTTTGATACCATCAGCTCAAGTTTCGTCGGCAACCTAACGCTCAATAATCTGGATCTGAGTAACGGACGAGCTGACAATCCAGCCCCCGGTGCTGGAGGTGGTGCGATTCTGTTCGAGGGAGTTGGAGAGTTGAAGTTGATCAACACTTCGGTTCACGACAACACTTCGACGGCTGATGGTGGAGCCATTCGCGCCGATGACGCAAACGTGACGCTCATTGATTCACGAGTCTTCGACAACGCGACGGAAACGTCTTCTGACGATGGCGGTGGGATTTCTGCAGAGAATGTCTTCTTGTACGGCTCCCACGTTTATGGAAATAGCACGGCTGGGTATGGCGCTGATGGCGGAGGCATTTTTGCGACAGACTCTGTAACGCTTACTAATTCGACAGTGACCGGAAACTCTACAGATGGAGAGAACGCAGAAGGGGGTGGTATTCACGCGACGAATTCCGTGACGCTAATCAACTCGTCTGTGTCGGGTAATGAAACAAACGACGACGATTCTCAGGGCGGTGGAATTTTCACAGCGACATTGACGGCTGAAAGCAGCTTGATCAGTGGTAACTCGACCAACAGTAGTTTCGATTCAGATGGAGGAGGAATCTTCACAACAGGGCTGGCAACGATTGTTAACAGCACTGTTGCGAACAATTCAATTTCAGGTCAAGCAAGAGGAGGAGGGATTTATGCGGAGAACTTGATCTTATCCAACGGTACGGTTACTGGAAATTCCACTGGCATCAGTTCCAACGATGGCGGTATCTTCGTAGAGATCAACGCAACGGTTTCGGATAGCTTGATCATTGGGAATTTCAGCGCCAATGTATCACCGACCCATGAAATCAGTTTTTCAAAGCTGACTCAATTCGGAAACAACCTGATCAGCCCAAGCTACATTGGTGATCAACAGGCTCAGGCTAACGAAGTTTTCGAACAAACTACGTCCAACGGCGGTCGCTTTGCGGGCGTGCTAAGTAGCAATGGCGGATTACATTCGGTCGCTCTTAAGGAGACAGCCGCAAATCCAGCCCTCGACGGAACGATCGCACCGGAGCCATTGTTCTCGTTTGAAGGAAACGCTGATGACGGGTTTGGGAACAACAACGGAACGTTTAACGGCGGCTTAACGGCTACCGCAAACGGCTTGCGAGGAAACGCGGTTGAGTTCACCGGAAATAGTAGCCAATTTATTGAATTGAGTTCACCGTTGACGTTCGGCAACCAATCCAACACGGTGGAAGCCTGGATTAATATTCCTGAAAATGCTCCAGGTGCATTCATGACGATTCTGGGCAGCAACGGAGCGAACTGGGGGGTCAACAATGGTGGAGGTGTGCACTTCTTTGGGTTCGGCATACAACTTGACGGTGCAACAGATCTCCGAGATGGAGCGTGGCATCACGTTTCGTTCGTTCGAGACAAGTCGGCTGGCACGCTTGCCATCTTTATCGACGGTGAGCAGGAAGTCTTGAATACTTCCGCAGGATCGGATGTCAATTTTACATCTCAACCTCGCATTGGTCTGCACGCAAATAGCTCTGACCCGTGGGTCGGCACCATTGATGAAGTCACGATTCATGAACGTGCCTTGAGCCTTGGCGAAATAAAAGCTCGGGCTGGGCAATTTGATGGTCGCGGTGAAGGCTTTGACCGCATCAAAGGGAATGCACCCCAGTTAGATATCGGTGCGTTTGAGGCGAAAGCACTTGAGCAGAAAAGCCTGACGGTCACAACGCTGGACGACACCGTGGATCCATTCGACGGTGAAACGTCACTCCGAGAGGCGATTGAATTCGCGAACGATGGTGATGCAGACGGTTTCGATGGCGACAAGGATACAATCACCTTCGATCCATCGCTGGCTGGAGGAACTGTCGATCTGGAAAATGGCGCACTCGTTATTATTGAGTCGCTCGACATCATTGGTGTCGAGAACACGATTGACGCCAATTTTCAGTCGCGGGTTATCAATTTCAATGTCTCAACTGGAGATCTACAACTCGATGACCTGGAATTGACCAACGGTGTCTCGACTGGCAGTGGGGGAGGGGTTCGTTTTAACTCTTCTGGAGATCTGACTTTGAACCGAACACGAGTCTCATCCAACACGGCTGATACTGTGGGCGGTGGAATTTTCGCTCAAGGAAATCTGACGTTAAATAACAGTTTGATTGATTCCAACGACTCTGATGGTGATGGTGGCGGAGCCAGAGTCTTTGGCAGTATGATCGTAAATAATTCGACGATCACGAACAATGTGTCGCAAGGCTATGGCGGTGGACTCAACGTCAACGGAAACTTCGCCATGAAGAATTCGACCGTGGTTGGGAACGAGTCTTTGGAGGCGGCGGCCCAGTCTGGCGGACTGTTTCTTTTAGGTTCCGCATCTATTGAGAATAGTATCGTTCTCGGTAATCGAGTTCCTGTTCAAACGTTGACCGAGATTTACTCATACTCCGCGATCAACTTCGGTGGTACCAACATTGTTGGAGAGTCGATCGCCAACTTTGACACGACGGGCCTGACGAATGTGCAGAATGCCCTGTCGGAGAATGTATTTACAACCGGCAGAATTCAATTGGCAACGGGTGATTTTATTCCAGCCATCTCTCTGAGACCTGTCCTAAGCAATCCTGCATTGGATGCAGGCGATAACAGCTTGGCACCTGCTGGTTCTACCGATGGACGCGGAGAAGACCGGATCGTCGATATCGCCGGGATCCCAAACACAGCCAATCAGACCATTGACTTGGGTGCTTACGAATTGCAATCAGATGTCAAAGAAGAGCGAAGTTTGGTCGTCACGATTTCTGATGACATCGTGGACGAGTTTGACTTTCAAACATCGCTCCGGGAAGCGATTGCGTTTGCTGATGATCCATTTGCCGGCTTTGATTCTGAAGGCGATGCCGATGGAGACGGCAGACTTATCGATACCGTTTCATTTGCTTCAGGGCCGGGAGAACATTTCTCAGTGCCTCGAACGATCACTTTAGCGACCAACGGACTCGGAGATGATATCGACGTCACTTCCGGCTTGACCATTCAAGGTCCCGGTGCCCATCAGCTAACAATTGATGCAAATTCAGGAAGTAAGATCTTTGAATTTGCGACCGATCTGTTCGTTGGTAACACGAGTCAAATCTCGGCTGGCGATCTGGCGTTTTTCGATCAGGAATTCTCAATCAAAGACATCACGCTTACCGGCGGTGTCTCGAACAATACCTTGGGCGGCGCCATTCAAATTGGCAATGTGCAATCTTTGGCACCACAGAATTTGATTCTCGAAAACGTGATCATCACTGGTAACGAAGCAGAACAAGGCGGAGCTATTTTCGCAGCGAACTCAAATGTAAGAATTCTGAATTCGGCTCTCACTAACAATTTCGCGAGTAGCTTCGGCTATTCTGGCGGCGGCTCAGCAATTCACTTGTTGAACAGCAATGCAACGATCACGAACTCAACCATCAGCGGCAACCAGGATATTGAAGGTGTAGGAGTCGCTGCGATCTATCAGCGAACAACTGATTCCTCATCCAGCTTGAAGCTTCACAATGTTACTCTTGCCAACAATCAAGGGTATGGCGTAGAGGTCTTGTCTTATGCTGCAGCAGGTACAACACACGCAACGAATGTTGAAATCGGCAATTCGATTCTGGCAACTAACGCTGGCGGGAACATTGGGGCGTCCACTAGCGGATCGGGTTCAAACCCGATCACAATTACATCGCTTGGCGGTAACATCGCAGATGTGGCATCAACGGGAATTACAGCAACCAACGATCAGATTGCCGACCCTCTGCTGAACCCACTGGATCCGGCGACGGCGACGCATTCGCTCCAACAGGGGAGTCCCGCGATCGATGCTGGTGTCGACAAATTGGTCGGTGTTTTGGCGAATCCAATCGGTGTCGCGACAAATACCGATAACGACTTCCGTCCAGTCGAGAATCTGACCAGCTTCGACAACCTCAACGTGCTGAACTTTGATTTGACTCCTGAGCTCGACGTTAATAATTCATGGGTCACCGATGGCGTCGGGTCTGATTACTTCGAAGATGGTGGTGAGCAACCGGAATTGTTGTTTGACCTGGGCGTCGAAAAATCGATTTCACAAATTGCCATTTGGGGGTACCGAGAATTCGCTGGCAATGATGCCAAAGAGATGCTCATTGAATTTTCTACCGACGGCGGTTTGCACTACGACGAATCGGTCTCAATTACCAAGCCACAGTTCACAACGACTGATTTCGTTCACACGTTATCTCTGGGAGGTGCCAGGCAAGCCAATCAAATTCGCATCACAATTTCTGACAACTATGGTGGCGACAGAGTCGGCTTGCAAGAAGTTCGTTTCCTCGAAACACCGACATCTACGGATCAGCGAGGCGAAGTTCGCATCATTGATGGCAACAACGATGGTACAGCGACAGTCGATAGTGGTGCGTTCGAATTTGTTCCTACGGCTCAGACTTTTGTGGTTGATGTTTTCCATAACTTTGATGATGGCAATGTGACGCAAGGAAACCTATCACTTGCTGAAGCGGTTCGGTTGGCCAACGACAATGTTGGCTTCACTGATACGATCACTTTTGATCCAAATGTCTTTTTAGACAATGATGCTCTTGGAACATTGTCTGAGTACACACTCACCGAGTCGGTAACGATTTCGGGCTTTACGGATCGTCGCCTCTGGATCAGCGGTGCTTCGAATCTCAACGGTAGTGATCCACTCAAGCGAATCTTTAACCTCGGTGGAGCCGGTGAAAACACCTACACCATTGAGAACATTGGCCTGATCAATGCCGATGGAGGCAATTCAACGGGTGGTGCGATTCGTTTGGTAGACGTTGATGATACTTTGATCGTGGACAATGTGCAGTTTACGGGCAATCGTTCCAATGGCGGTGGTGCAATCTTCGTCAACGGCTCTGATTACTTGATCAAAAACTCTTCATTCGTTTCCAACTCGGCAAACGCCAATGGGTCAGCTATCCTCGCGATCGGAGCTACGGATGGCTTGATTGTCAATTCGACATTTAGCAACAATTCTACAACTACAGATTCAGCAGCGATCTTTTTGCAAGCGACGGGAGCTTCCGTAGCGAAGTTGAAAGTCATTAATTCCACGATCGATTCCAATTCGCGTGGCATCCAAGCTCATGCTGCCTCGGGTAGTTCAGCCACGCTTGAAATTGGCAACTCAATTGTTTCAGAAAGCTTCGCTGGCGAAAACGCGAGAACCTCGGGAGCTGGAACTTCCAGTATTGTCTCGCTTGGAAACAATATTTCCGATGACGGCTCGTCGGCGTTTTCCGCAAGCAGCGACCTTATCAATACCGACCCGAAATTGGGGCAACTCTCAAGCAGTTTGGGTGGCGGTGGAACAACACAAACACGAAGTTTGCTTGCTGACAGCCCAGCCATTGATGGTGGAAGCAATGCCATCGCGTTGGATGAGGATGACAATCAGCTGATCACTGATCAACGGGGTGAAACTCGCTTCGTTGATGGTAACGCGAGTAGCACGGCAACAGTCGACATTGGAGCGTTTGAAGCTCAAGAAGTACGGATGGTTGGCTCAAACATCTTCTATAAGGATTCGAGCTTTGATGGAGCGAACGCCAGTGATGCGTCACTTGCGATCGCTTCTGACAAATCGGTTCTGCGTGAAGGTGAAACAGCAACGTTTGAAAACTACACCGGCTATGTGCATGGGGTTAATGGTCTGATTATTGACTTGCCAAACACCGTCAATCTCATAGACGCAGATTTCGAACTTAAGTTTGGCAACGAAGACAACACGAACAATTGGACGACTTTCGACTCCAATACGGCAATCATATCGAGAGAGGTGATTGTTGACGGTGGCGTCAATGGATCGGATCGAGTGATTCTCGAGTTTGCAGACGGCACGTTTACCAATGGGTGGCTTCAAGTGAAAGTTGTCGCCAATCAATTCACCGGTTTGACCAACGACGAGGTTTTCTACTTTGGTAACTGGGTGGGTGAAGTGACCGGTCCGGAGTCCAATGGCATCGCGATTGTTAACTCGACCGACATGAGTGCTGTTCAAGCTGACTTTACTCCGATCTTTCCACCAACGAATGAACTGATTACCGAAGCGTTGGATGTAAACAAGGACAAGAAGATTAACAGTACTGATGCAAGTATTGTTGGTACTAACTTCACACCATTCTTCCCGCCAGGACAGGGCTTGAAGATGATCACACCGAGCACTCCACCGGCGCCGCCGAGCTTCGGATCGATTAGCGGTGGCAATGGCAGCGATGATGCATCGAGTATTGGTGATGACTCACAGCGAGGTTCGTTGGCTGATCGCTCGAATGTTGTTGATGACGGTGGAGATTTGAGTGATTCAAGTGCAGATCAATCGAGCTTGGTTGTTCCTGTATCGATTGAGTCTCCAACGATTGAGCCGGTGAGAAGTGAACCAGTGAAGACCGTTACAGTGAAAACTGAAGCGGTGAAGGCTGAAACTTGTGAACGAGAGTTTCCGTCAAACAACTCGGGTGCGACGACTTCTGCTGAGACCAATGGTGACGTCGCCGTCCAACTACAAGACTTTGGTAGAGAAAGTCAGAATGTTGAGCGAGTTTCCAATGGCAACAACCAGAGAGTCAATACTCGAATCGAGTCAGTCAAACCACTTGGCAAGTTGACATTGCAATCGACAGCTACGCAGAGTCGTGTGGCACGTGAATTTGCGAGTGAGGTGAAAACTGGTCCTGCACATCAATCTCAAGAGACTAAGTCCGTTCAACGTTTTGACGCAGAGCAAGCCAATGGAGCACTAACCAAAGCGGATATGCTTGACGACATCTTTGGTGCTGAGTTGGATCTCGAAGATGAATTGTTGTCGATCAATTTCTAGAAGCGGGGTTAGAACCGATCTGGATTGCTAGGTGATACGGCGTGTCGTGTGGTAGCGACAGAGACAACGCCGTGGTGAAAACCGCGGCGTTGTTTTTTGGGATGAGGTTTTGTCCGGCTGCGTGTTGGATTTGACTGGCTTGGCTTGGCTCTTGTATAGCCCGATTCACGGCTGACGCTCCCAGACAGATACAGAGGGAGGATGTGTGAACTACCTGGTAGTTGCCTTCACAAAGCACGGGACCCCATTTAGGTGGTGTGTGTCTCAGCATGTATTTCGACAGTAACAAACGGTTTCGGCAATTGAACTGAAAATTCGATTTTCTTTGAATTGGAGGGCGACAACGAATTGCCCTAGGGAGGTAAGTAGCAGGCCTCGTTCGAGATGGAATTCGAGATCCGAGCCTGCCAGCATTAACCAAGAGTTGGAACTCGACTAACAACCATAACGGTTGTACTGCTGGCTACCGTTCGCCGCCGATGACTAAATAGACTCGGCTTAACTCAGCTACCGATTGGGATGAGATGATGAAGAAATTTTTGTTATGTGGATTGATGTTTGGAATGTTGGCTTTTGCAGTCCATTCACCTGTCTTGGCCGACATTGCGATGTCAATGAGCTTTGATGAAGGCTCCCAAGTTGACAGCTTGACTGTCGACGAAGGAAACCCCTTTGTAGACGTTTATCTAAGATTTGACTCATCAGATGGCGCTCGCGGAACAGACGCCGCAGCGACCTTCACTGGCTTCACTTATGTGATCGAAGCCACTAGCACTGGGCCAGCTGTGCCAGTATTCGTCAAAGCGGACACCGAGTTAAGTGCTTTCCTGCAGGGCCAGAACTGGTCATTGGTCGATCAATCTGCCGCGGGAGCAGAGAACCAGCTTGCTGGTAACGCAAACTCTGTGCCTGGGCAAAGCTCAGTCTTCAATGAGTCTGTGCTGATGGTTCGACTCGATACGAGCGGGCTTGTTGGAGGAGACACGGTCACTTTCAATCCAAACTTGTTTGACAGTGCTGCAGTTAGCAATGGTGCAAACACTTTCGGTGGCAATGGAAACTATGCCTTCAACAATGCGACATTGACTGTCTCAGCAGTTCCTGAGCCATCCAGTTTGGCCCTGCTCATGGGATTGGCGATTCCTGTGATCGCTCGTCGCCGACGAAAGATGTCAAGCTAGTGAGCAACCACTAGTTGTGTTGGACTTTGCGTCGGGCGTTGCGTCTAACACGATAGTTTTGATAGAAGGCGTTGTGGTAGCTGCTGGCTGAACATGTTAGTTCATTGCGTATCTTAGCGTGTTTCAGCCAGCTACCCACCGAGCAACTGCCAACCGCCGATCTAAGCTCCAACCAATCTGCAGCCTGGCTCGATGAACCCGCCGTTTGGGCGATAGCCAATGGCACTTGCTGTAGATTCATGAACGCCGGTTTAGGCTCTACTTTCGTCATTTGGATCGCCTCATTTTCTTTGGGAGGGCGAAGCGGCGAAGCTCCTGCTGAGCCAGCAGGCGATTGAGCAACCGATTTGATTCGATACAACGGGAGTGATTCAACTCTAAGCCGTTCGGAAAAGCCAAGCGTTTTCTGATGCTGGCTCAGCAGGAGCTTCGCCCTCCCATCGCGCTCATTTTCCAAAGAAACTGTAAAGTCGTTGCCATTGGGCTTTCGCTCAAAAAGCTGGCCTCGAACTTAGTTCATCAGTCCAGCGCCACGGCCAATGCAAGCACGGAGCGCAAGCGAGTGAAACTGCTGCGAAAAACCACTCGCTTGCGCGTCGGGCTTGTATTGCAGTCGCCGTGTTGTATCGATCAACCTAAGCCCTTTCCCATGCCTTGATCTATGCCTTGATCTACGCATGGCCATTCAAATTCTATTGAGCGAAGAGAAAGCGGGAATGGATCTACCTCCTCGCTTACGCTTCGGGTTAGGGTTTCGCCGCAAATTGCTGGTAGAAACTTAGTTCATTGGCCCAACGCCTGCTCTAAAGAACCGGTTGGGCGAACGGGTTAGGCGAATCGGTAAGGAGAGCAGGGCATTAGTGATTTTTCTACCAAAGTTTAGATATCTCCTGCAAATCAGATGATTGGGGAATGAGGTTAGGAAACATTATGGTTACCTTTTATTAAGGGGATAATCAGAGTTTCAAATCCCTTTTCCTCCTTCCATCCGAATTGCCGATTCGAGACATCTGCGATGGCGAGCAACCTGCCTCCCGAGAGCGAATCAGAATCGCAGATTCAAGCCAAGCTTGAGTCGCTTGCTGATGATTTTCTATCGCGCTCTCGTGAAGGGGAGTCGCCATCGATCGACGAGTACGTCCAGCGGCACCCAGAGATCGGCGGACAGCTTAGAGAGATGCTGAACACGATTCAGTTCGTCGACAACTTTCGAGAACGGACGAGTAAGCCGGCTAGTGCTTCGGAACCCAAATGGGAAATTCAGCTCGGTGATCAAGTCGGCGCTTATCAGATTCAGAAACGCCTCGGCAGGGGCGGGATGGGAGTCGTTTATCTGGCGACCGATACGCGTTTGGGGCGCTCCGTGGCGATCAAACTTGTTTCTTCCAATCGTCGTGACGACCCGCACTGGCTGAACCGATTTCAACGTGAAGCCAAAATTACTAGCGCACTGAATCATCCTAATATTGTCACCATCCACGAGATTGGTGAGCACGAAGGGGCTCTCTTCATCGTCGCTGAATATGTCGAAGGCACGACGCTTCAAGCATTGTTGGAAAATCGACGGCTCTCAATCTCTGAAACTGCTAACTATGCAATTCAGATTTTGAAAGGCGTCTCGGCAGCCCACGCAGCAGGCATTGTGCACCGAGACTTGAAGCCAGACAACGTAATGGTTCGCAGCGATGGCTTGCTGAAGATTCTTGATTTCGGATTGGCGAAATATTCATCAAGCGCTGACGACGGAACTGGGTTGACGGTGATGGAGACGAAAGTTGGCTCCGGACAAAGCGGTCGTTTGATGGGCACCGCTGCCTATATGTCGCCTGAACAACTTGCCCAGAAAGAGCTGGGACCTCGTTCAGATGTTTTCAGCTTGGGCATCGTGCTGTATCGAATGTTGGCGGACGTGCATCCGTTTGAGGCTGGCTCGATCAACGAAGTCATTGCTGCCATTCTCAATAGCACGCCGCAACCGGTTACCGATCATCGGGCTGACTGTCCGCTTGAACTCAATCAATTGGTTTTGGATTGTTTGACAAAAAAGGACGGCGATCGTCCGGACGCAAATCAAGTCTTGGAATCATTGAGACGGATCAGTGGGATCGGCACAGGAGACTCAGAGCTGTTTTCTGCAGGAGTCACAGTTCCGCCTACGAGAGATTCGAAAGAACGCGAGACTCGGACAATCCATTCTCCGGAACATTCAACCGATCGAATTCCAGCCAGTCCAGGGCGAGTCCGCTACGCGATGAGTGGTCAAGTCAATATTGCATGGCAGGAAATCGGCGACGGTCCTATCGATGTTGTTTTCGTCATGGGCTGGGTTTCGCATTTGGATTACTTCTGGAAGGAGCCTGGTTTCGCGTCGTTCCTGCAACGCTTGGCCAAGTTCTCTCGAGTGATTTTGTTTGATAAACGTGGAACTGGTTTGTCGGACAAAGTGCCTGTCGACGAGTTGCCGACATTGGAAACGAGAATGGATGATGTCCGCGCGGTGATGGATGCGGCCGGATCTCAAAATGCTGTTTTGTGTGGTGTCTCTGAAGGAGGTCCGTTGTGCGCTTTGTTTGCCGCAACCTATCCACAGAAGACGATCGCGTTGACCATGATTGGTTGCTACGCTCGGCGACTGTGGGCTGAAGACTACCCATGGGGCCCGACGTCCGACCAACGTGAAGTGTTTCTGCGAGAACTTGCTGCCGACTGGGGAGGCCCGCTGGGCATTGAAGATCGAGCTCCTAGCAAAGCCAACGATCCAGAGTTTCGACAGTGGTGGGCAGATTACTTGCGAATGGGCGCCAGTCCTGGTGCTGCAGTCGCGCTGACGAAAATGAATGCGCAGATTGACGTTCGTTCAATTTTGCCAACGATTCAAGTGCCTACGCTGGTGATTCATCGGACGGGTGACCGTTGTCTAAAAGTTGAAGAAGGTCGCCACATGGCCGATCTAATTCCGGCGGCGAAGTTCGTGGAGCTTCCCGGAGACGACCATCTGCCCTTTGTCGGGGACGCAGAACAAATCCTGGAAGAGATTGAAGAATTTCTGACCGGTAGGCGTGGCTCACCCGATGTTGATCGCGTGTTGGCGACAGTGTTAAGTATCTCGGTGGACGTCGATCTCTCAAACGCTTATTCCGAAGCGGAGCTATCTGGGGGTGAACAGTTTAAAACTTTGATTGGTCATGAAGCCAAACTCTTTCGTGGCCAGAATCTGACGATTGAGAATTCATCTCAAGTCGTGATGACGTTTGATGGTCCAGCTCGCGCGGTTCGCGCGGCAAATTCGATTGTTGAGTTGGCAACACGGTTGGGAATCAACATCCGTTGTGGGATTGATACAGGAGCTTGCGACATTGCACAGGACTCGGTCACTGGGCCAGCGGTGGAAACTGCTCGCTCAATCGGCGGCATTGCTCCTGATTTCGAAGTGTTGGTTTCTGACTCGGTGAACAATCTCGTATCCGGTTCTGGATTGCAGTTGGAGCCGTTTTCGATTGACGCTGATTCCATTGACTCATCGAATCAGCTCAATGATCTGTCGCTGTTTATACTTAAACGGCCGACGTCTTAGTTGTCTCGCGGTGATTGCTGCGGCAGCTGTCTTTTGGATGGCGCGAGCCCTTGAAATTGGCATACTGAGGCTGAATTTCGGTCTAGGCTTCTAGGGTTTTGCTTCTAGGGTTTTGCTACCGATACTCATCGCAAACCTTTTGAAACTTTGTGAGAAGGTCAAAGTAGTTAGCCCGCATACGACTGATTTTTTCGGCCGTCGCAACTTCCGACCAGTCTCGCGAATCAAATTCCTGTACGAAACGATCAACCCAACCTTGCACCTCATCATGGGGAGGGTAGAAGGCTGTCAGTTTCGCGTCGTGTAGCGCAAGGTAAGCGAGTATCAAAAACTCGACTTCAACAATTGTTACGTCGGAAACATCGAAAGCGTCTTGAGCAGCAACTACTTTCCGCAATCGTTTCGTCAACTTCTTGCAGTAATCGTGTTGAACACCGTGCTGCAAGTCGGTAGTCATATTTTACTCCAAATTGGAATCATCAAAATTGGGAACTTCGTCTAGCCTGACGGATCACATCAAACAACACCAAGATGCAACGTTTGAGAACGCAGTGGACTATGATTTTGCGCACAAAAAAACCGTTGGCACAATTCGCCAACGGTTTTGAATCTAAGCAAAGAGAGCAGTTAAACAGCTGCGTCTTCTGTTGTTGAGTTTTCATCTCGTTTTCGGCGACGGTAAGCAACCAAGCCAAAAACCGAACAAGCGACCAAGCTCAAGCCAATTGTGCCTGGCTCAGGAATCGCTGCAGAGGAAACAAACTTAAGCGAAACGTTGTCGTAAGAACCAGCTTGCGTGAAGTTTCGATCCGAGATGTTGAATTCCCAATCACCCGCTGTACTTTCACCACCGAAAATTCCAGCCAAGCTCACTGGAGCACCGATTGTGTTGCTCGCTCGATAGGTACCTGCGGAAGTCTGAGTTCCGTCACCAGTGTTACGAATAAAGTAATCCGTTGTTCCCAAGCCTGACTCGTCCCACAGATCGTTGTTAGTCGTATCCGCAAAAACGTAGTTCCCAAGGAAGTTGGATGAATCGCCAGGTCCTGACAATGATCCTTTTCCAACACGCGTGAAGAGTGTGGCCGATGTTCCGGTGTCCAAGTGTGTGATGGTAGCAACCAGGTCGCCCATCCAAGTGTGATTCAAGCCCTCAATGCAGATGCTGACATCTTCGATGATCTCGTTGTCCATGATGGTGATGATTTGGGAAACACCGTTTGGATCGTTGTCAGCAATGTTCTGTGAAGATGAATTGTTCGTGCCACCTTGAACATCAGCAAAAGCCGGAGCGGCAAAGATCGAAAATGCGGCTGCGGCGCCAAGGCAAAAACGAAGCAATTGAATAGTCATGGTCAGTCCTTTTAGTGCAAAGTTGTATTTGCTAGGTGAGTCCTGAGATGGTCCCCATCCCGTCGGAAGTTGTTTACTGGGTTACAAGAGGTAGGATTCTCGTCCCGACGGTCGTTAAAAATATCAAATCCCGATTTCAATGTCAACTTGGGCAACGATGGAGATTTCGTTCGGTTGTCGTCTTCAGGCAATTTGCAAAGCGAAGTTTAGCACTCAGGTTTGGGAATGGGAGGTTTTTACGGTAAATGGCAGCCATTGCTTTTTTAATTGCAAGCTGAACGAAGAGCTGGGGAAAGATTCAATTAAGATCCAAATCGTATGTTTTCCGCATCTTTGAAGCTGGAATTACTATCCTGCGAAGCTTCTGTTGAGTTCTCGATGAGACGAGTACGGATGATTTACGAATGTTGTTCCGTGCAAAATTAGCTCGTTCTCTCGTTTCTTTGAGCCAATCGTGCTGTGGATTGGGCAAAGACTCGGTTCGAAGTTTGAGCCTCATTGACCCAAATTTAAATGCACAATCGGCTCAAAACTCAATTGGCGTTCGATTGAGCCTTGCTCTGTCCTTGAATTTGGACCAAACGGGCTTCAATTTGCTTAGAGGTCGGTGTGATTGCCAAGCCACCGAGCCCAGTGCAGCAGATTTCCCGAGGGAGTGCTTCGCCAACTTTGGCCATTGCATCGATCACTTCGTCGAGCGGAATAAGATGTTCGTATCCAGCCAGCGCCATATCGGCACTGGCGATTGCGTTGGCAGCCGACATTGTGTTTTTACCCAGACAAGGTGCTTCGACTCGATTGGCGACCGTATCGCAAGTCATGCCGAATGAGTTTTGCAAAGCAAGCGAAGCAGCTGCGACCGCTTCATCAATGGAGGCCCCTCTCAGTGAAGCGATTCCGGCGGCAACCATCCCGGCAGCCGATCCACATTCAGCCATGCAGCCACCTTCTTCGGCGGCAAAGGTTGCGCCTCGTGCGATGAACATGCCAATCACGCCGCAGACCAAAAGTGAGTCAATCAACTCGTCAGTGGTCGGTTCGATTGTCGTGGCGACTCCCAATAGCGCACCGGGAACGACGCCGCACGAGCCAGCGGTTGGCGAAGCGACAATGGTTCCCATCGAACTTTTGACTTCCAAAATAATCGTGACGGCTTGGATCACGTCGTGCATCACGTTTCCACCAGCCAGCTTTCCAGCAGCGCGGGCGGCTTTAAAGCGAGCGATTTGGCTGGGCAAGATTCGATCTTCGAATTCAGTACCGTTGGCGCCGTTTATCAAGCCTTCTTGCATGACACTGAGAACGCGACGAACCTGATCTCGAACTTCGTCCGCAGTCATTCCACCTCGAGCCGTTTCGTAAACCAAAGCCAGCTCAGGAAGCGTCAAGTCACGGTTTTTATTGTATCGAATCATCTCGTCGCAGTTTGTAAACGGCAACGCTGCATCACCAGAATCCGAATCGAGGACCGGAAGAACAGGGCGAAGCACACGGACCGATTGCACATCCGCAAGTCGTTTGAGTTCGGTCAACAAACTCTCTGGAAATGGCTGCCGCGATTGGACTTCAATCCAAGGCCGATCCGTGTTGTGAGAAATACAATTCTCTTTGCCAACAGAATTTTCCAGAACGGACAGAACGGATCGATCCACTTCGGACTGATCATCCGCTTTCTCTTTTGTGTAAACCAGCAGTACGTATGAACCGCCAGTAAAATTGACGGTCGCTCCGTCAACTTTTTGAACTTCAATCATCCCACCACCAAGTGAAATCGCGGTCAGCTCGTGTTGGTCGCCGTCTTTGTTTTTGAGTTTCAATCGATAAGTGTTGGGATGTGTCGCGCCGTAATCGAGGTAGTGAATGTCGACTTCGATACCGTGTTCAACAATCTGAACTGCGTATTCAGGTAGGCGGCTGTCGTCGGCTTCCCAGCCCATTAGGCCCCCAAACAGGCCCAGGTCCGAGCCTTGGCAATCGTGCGTGGTGACCAGCGAGCCGTTGATGTCGTAGTCCACGTCGCAGCGCGAAATCACGCCGTCCATAAGATCCAAAGCCAATCTGCCGATCCGCAAAGCAGCCGCGCTGTGAGAGCTGGACGGCCCTCTCATGATTGGGCCCAGAACGTGGTTTAAGATGCTGACTGACGACATGTCGGTGCTTTCTTGGGTAAGTTGACTGCTTGAGTGGGGTTTGAGTCCATTCTAAGCCTGATTTCTTTCTGAATCGTCGATAAAACTCGTCTCATGCGATTGAAGGAAACAAAAAAGGCCGATAAACTCTTCTCCTTGGAACAGCACGTTGCTGTTCAGCTTTAACCCTAAAATACGCGTCCGAAGTTCTTCCTGTTCGAGTCTGTCTCAATAAAGGCATGTGACTCCAAGGTTGGACGGTCATCAAGATGCTCTCGATCGTTCGAGTGTATTGAGGATTGGCATTCGCACACGCGAGAAGGAAAATTTATGTCGAGCACTCTTGTTCAGGATTTGATTGACGCTGGTGTACACTTCGGTCACCGAGCCAGCCGTTGGAATCCAAAGATGCGACCTTACATTTACGGTCGCAAAAACCAAATTCACGTTGTTGATATTCGCGAAACTGTTCGCGGATTGCTACGAGCCAAAAAGTACATCTCCGGAGTTGCCGGTGGTGGAAGTCTAATTCTTTTTGTTGGCACCAAACGACAAGCTTCTGCTGCTGTTCAGCGCGAAGCTGAGCGTTGCAACATGCCTTACGTTAGCGAACGATGGCTGGGTGGCGCGTTGACTAACTTTCGTACGATTCGTTCACGAATGAGTCGTTTGGAAGAGTTGGAAGAAATTCGTGGTGGCGACAAACTTGCTGGGTACTCGAAGAAGGCTCAGTCTACTTTGAATCGCGAATACCGAAAAATCTATCGCAACTTGAACGGTATCCGTGCGATGAACCGGTTGCCAGAATGCTTGGTCGTGGTTGATCCTCGCAAAGAAACGAACGCTATTCTCGAAGCTCGTAATCTTGGCATCACAACGATTGCCTTGATTGATACGAACTGCGATCCAGACTTGGTCGACTTGCCGATCCCAGGCAACGATGACGGAATTCGTTCTGTTGAATTGATCATGCAACATATGGCGGATGCTGTTCTTGCTGGAGCCAAAAACATCGTTGCTAAAAACGAAGGCGCTGACAAAAAGAACAAGCCTAAAGCAGTTGCTGCGGCTAAAGCTGCTCCAGCTCCAGTTGCTGCGGCCCCAGCACCAGCTGCTGATGCAGTACCTGATAAAGACGCTGCGGCAGAAGCCGATAAAACTGCTTAGGTTCAAACTGCCTGCAAATCGTAAATCGAACAGCAGGCTTGTTTTAGCTTTAGTCAGGCTGGTTTCAGCATAGGGATCCATGTTTTTGAGGCAGGTTTATTTCGCTTTGATTCGTTTTCAAGCAGGAATGAACTTTGTCCTCGATTCGGAGTCCTAAACAAGAGACCAACGGAAATACGAGCTCGAAGCGTTGTCGAGTGCTCAGGTCGAGGAATCCACTCGCTTGCGCTTCGGGCTTGTATTGAAACTGGACCGTCGGCAGAAGTTTCAGCCGATGCCGGCTTCTCAAGATTTGAAATTGAAATTCGAATCTAAAATTTGAAATCTCTGATCTCAAATTGTCAAAACTAGATGGCTGCCACTGCTGGCGGCCATCAACTCACCACAACAAAATAAATACAAAAAGATTCTAAGGCGAAGAGGAAGACGACGATGACCGTAACCGCAAAAGACGTAAGTGCACTACGTAAAGCCACCGGCGCAGGCATGATGGACTGTAAAGAAGCCCTCAAAGAATCGGGTGGGGACATGGATGGTGCAGTGGATTGGCTTCGCAAAAAAGGGCAAAAAGTTGCTGCCAAGCGTGCCGATCGTGATGCTAACGAAGGCGTCGTCGTCGCGTTGACCAACGAAGCTGGTGACACAGGCGTCATTCTTGCATTGAGCTGCGAAACAGATTTCGTCGCCAAGAACGATGACTTCATTGCGTTCACAAAGTCACTTGGCGATCTAGCCATGGAGAAGTTGCCGGAAACCAAAGACGAAATGTTGGCTTTGGAGTTCGATGGCTCAACTGTCGCTGAAAAGCTTGTTGAGAAAACAGGCTTGATCGGTGAAAAGCTTGAAATCTCCAAATATGGAAAGCTGACTGGCGCCAACATCGCTTCTTACATTCATGCCGGAAGCAAGATCGGCGTTATCGTGTCCTACAAGGATGGCGGTAAAGAAGATGCTGCTCAATTCTTCCGTAGCGTTGCCATGCACATTGCTGCAATGAATCCAGTTGGCATGGACCCAAGTGAGTTCGATGCTGATTTTGTTGCTAAGGAAACTGAAGCCATCCAAGCTCAGATCAAAGCTGAAAATGATTTGAACGAAGCTGAGAATCTTGGCAAAGCCATCAAGAAGGTTCCTGAGTATGTCAGCAAGTTGCAACTGACTCCGGAAGTCATTGCCAAAGCAGAAGAAGAGATCAAGGCCGAGCTTGCTGCTGAAGGTAAGCCTGAGAAGATCTGGGACAGAATTGTACCTGGAAAGCTTGAGCGATTCATCGCGGACAACACTTTGCTTGACCAAGAGCGTTGCTTGCTCAGCCAGTTCTTCGCGTTGGACGATTCGAAGACTGTCGCTGTCGCCGTCACAGACTTTGCTGCAGAAGCAGCGATCGTCGAGTTCAAGCGAGCTTCGGTTGGCTAGAGGATGCGAGTGGTGCCATTTATGGCTCACAATTTAACAATTTGAAACGCGGCTGAAATTATTCAGTCGCGTTTTTTTATTGCGCGTGCCGTTGGCACAGTCTCTTATTCTCTGCGTGACGGATGAGTTGTGAATGGATGAGTTGTGAATGAATGAATGATTGAATGATTGAAATTCACAGAGTCGATCGCTCTCAAGTGCCGGAGGCACGGCATCTGATAGCCTGGGGTGTTAACCCCAGGTTGCGTGGGAACTGCAAGACCTTCGCCGCCAGTTTATCGGCCGCGAGGCGACCGATAAACTGGCGGCGGAGAATCCAATTCACATCCTCTTCTCTGATTCTGAAGCACCTCTCAGTGTTTTGAGCCTGCTACCATTGTCGAATATTGTTCCTCGTTGGGAAACCCGCCAACGGGGTAGATAAATAGCTTCGCAAATTTTATGCAGTTCCTGAGCCTGTCACGCTCCAGCCGTGTCGTAGCCAATCGCAAAAAGGTGAACCAGCCGCGATAACCACTCGCTTGCGCGTTGGGATTGTACTTCTGTTTTTTCACCCGAGACTAGTCTTTGTCAAATTTGACAATCACATCTGAACTAGGTTTGGGATATTTGACGGCAGCACGCCGAACGTCGCCTTGATACAGCAAAATCCAGCCTTCGCCATTTTTTAACATCATTGAGTTTTGATCGACACGCTTCAACTCGATCTGGCGGGTCTCACCAGCAGTCAATTTTCCTGAGAGCTTGGCGGCACGCCCGGACCGATCTGTTAGCTTCCAGTTGGAAAGATCGAATTCAGTATCGGCTGTCATGTTCTTCAGCTCGACCCATTCGCCTTCGTCGTCTTCGGCGGCGGGATTGGGAAGCGCTCGCAAGATCATGATCTGAGCGTCATTGTGTGGTTGGGTCGGCAAGTCAACACTCGGTCGGGTTGATCTCGCAGCGACGACGGCTGCGGGAATCATGCGACCGCGGAATTTTGGATAGAGAGTTCGAATGTGATCGCCTCGCTTGGCTTTCGCACCTCGTTTAGCAGGTGATATCGATTGCGGATGCATCACGATGTCGTAAAAGTTTTCACCAAGCTTTACTCGGTGATGGTTTTCTTTTCCTCGAATGTTGTCGTAGACGCCAGCTTTCTGAGCGTACATTGCCAGCGTGCCGAAAACGATTTCCAATTCGGGCATCGTGCCAATGAAAAAGCCACCAGGTTTCTTCAATAAATCATTTCCATGTGCTCTGTCGGCTTCCTTGGTGGGCGACCAACTCATCAACATCGTGGCGACTTTGTGATCCTTGAGCGCGTCAGCGACGTTGCCTTCCGGGTAGTCGTAGCCGAGGTAATTTACTTTGTCTAACTTCTTTTCCAGGTAAAACTTGATCCACGAATGGTAACCCGCCACCGTGTCTTTGCAGCGAGGAGCGCCGGAAGCACTTGATTCGTCTTCACCAACGAAAACATGTTCGAATCCCACACAGTGTGTTTGAGGCGAACTGTAGTTGTTTGTATAAGGCTCGAACCACATGGTGCGAACGTCGGAGCGTATTTTTTCCAGCGAAATTCCGGGCGAAAGCTCTTGCTGAATATGTTCAATCGCGACCAGCATTGGTTTTGATTCAAAGACTGCGTCAAGAAATTGGTCGACTTCCTGCCAGCGTTCATCGGTCGACTCTTCAAACGTCAATTCGTGTTTGCCTTCGATGGCCGTATAGTTGTCCAGCAATGGCACAAACGTCTTGATAGTCGGGAGCTGGAAAATCGATTCGTCAGTGACCGTGATCAATGGCTTGGGCGCGTTGTCTTCGTCGACGCAGTTGCCGGCTTTACCTTGCTCACGCAAAATGATGGTCGCGCTGGTGTCGAGCGGCTGATCGTTGTCGTCGACGGTTGTTACCGAAAGATGTGACTCAGGCAAATTCCAAATGGTTGCGAAAATGTCTGTGATCGTTTCGCCACTGTTCGAGTTGCTGTCATCCTTTTCCTCCGCGGCAACTTCGTCAAGAAGTTCGTCTAGGATCTCAGCGGTACTTCTTGATGAACGTTCCTGACCAGCAATGGGTGTTACCAGCAATCCAAGAAACAAAGCGGTTACAAATATAAGTGACTTGGAAATCAGTGACATGGTGTTGGCCATCGCTATTAAAGAAGGTGCTGCCAGAACGATGTCTACAATCTGGCACGGCCCAAATCATAGCATGTCAGTTTTGTTTCCTGACCGTCGATGAGCATGAAAAAAGAAAAGTCCTCGTTGGATGCCATCACCTTCAAACTGGATGGTTGTATCCGTGGCACGCAGTCCACCAAGAAGCAATTCCATCGAGTAACACCCGACCGTCTGCCAAGTGG
>JAYJMJ010264801.1:0-13860 GCA_036873875.1 Laminaria ephemera | reverse complement strand
TTGACCGGTGACGTGTCCTTTCGCGCATGCGTGTTACGAGATCTACGATAGGTATCTCCGACCCTGTCTTCCACATTACCCCACTAAAAGATTAGGAAAAAACAAAACAAACAAACCACCCCTCACGTATTGAGGAAAAAAAAAAATAAGCCCTCCCCTAAAGTATTCGCAACCCCTGAATCGAATTCGCTCACTCAAGCTCTCGCCCTTTCCTCTACCTGGTAGTCAATTGTCACCGAAACGAAAGTGCCTACGAGCACGAGTGTTGCGATTTATGGGCTCCCCTGAGTTATGGGCTCCCTTTAGGAATATTCACACCTCCCTTCAGAGTTCACACCCCCCCTACAATATTCACACACCCCCTAAAATAATCACGCCCCCGCTGAAATATTCATACCCCCCCTTACAATATTCACACCCCCCCTACAAAATTCACACCCTCTCTAAAATATTCACACCCCCCCTGAAATTTTCACCCCCCCCCTAAAATATGCACACACACCCTAAGAAAAAGAAAAAAACAACATACCCCCCTAAAATATTATGTAAAATATTGATATATATTCACACCCACGAGTATGCATTCAGGGAGACTTGAACCCACATCATTGACACTGGTATGGACGATCACTACTAATCCACAAGGCACATGGCACTACTGATGTATGATGAAATCATGTGTAATCGTACGCAGGTGGTTGCTACAAGCTTAGAACTACAGCAAAGTACCTCATTGACTACTGCTGTTGACCCGCTGCGTAACATGTCAAAGTCTTCTGTACTTTGACCACACAATACTAATATAACGCCGCAAATCATTTCGTACTCATACTCGTCTGATGTCCCACATATCCCAGTAACATGCGAGTAGGTAAGCTGTGCGTTCGACTAGTTGAGTGATCAAGACTCATCATGGATGCATATGTACAAGGACTTGCGGCGGAACATGATTTGGTATGTTTGAGAAACCGACAAATTTCGCAGCAGACGTAGTTTGCGTGGGGGATAGGCCACACCGCTTAGCCACGTGAATCACGTCAATATCGCATAGAGGTCAAGGGCCCTTTTCGTCTTTAGTCCGATGCAGCGGTCGCGTGACACCAAGCGGTGGGAATACGAGCCGATGCCTGGGGGTTCCGGAATTCTGCTATACCCTCTACAGAGACCTTTCATAGGACGCTCGCCGTATGCTGAGCGGGGTCTTCGCTTAACCTTGAATATTAATATCACCGGCCTCCGTGGGTGTGAACGTTACATTAATGTCAAACGCGACTTTATACACAGCCGCGACAATGTCTAATGTATGGCGTAGCATCTGGTATTCGCGGTATTCATCTCTCTCGCTCCAGGTGTGTTTTCCCATACTATATTCAAGTCAATCTCGTCCTCTGAAAACGATTGTCGCTTCAGCTATTATACATGAGGAAGATTCAACATATGGACCACAACGACATATTCACTACCCTATACTTTTGATGGGGTGGAGAGGGCGAACAATACACGCCTTCACCAGGAAGGGGGCACCTTGGCGTCAACGAGCATTGCCGTATCGCCCAGCCAACTTTATATTGATCAACAATATATACGACAAGTTCTCTGTTGAGACATATCCAAAACGTGGTTGCTTGACATAATGAGGTCTCGACCCACCGGGGCGTCTTGTACAGCTCGCCGGATACCATTCCATTTGACGGCAATATACGAATACTGCTACAATTCACTGTTGCGTCTACGAATGAAAGCACCAGACAACTGTCAAATGCGTCCGCATATCCTCGGCTACTGTGCCTGCGAGAAAACCTCTTTTGGCTTGCAGCCGAGGACTGTTGTCGTGTCCTGCGAGATGTACGTTGTTGTAGAACCTGGAATGGAAATTGAACTTGCTCTCCTCAAGTGCTTGACGTTTTCTGTATGGTTTGGTGTTTGTCCATCGTGCATCCAATTTCCACAACTGCGGAGTTCACCAACCGGTGTGGACGAACCTAAGAGAAACCCAACACATTTTGGGGGGGTTTGGCGTCGTAGAATATGGTTTGTAGATAATTGATGGAACTCATCGTGGTAGTAAAAGGTGTCCTCCAGGTGCAAACGATGATTTGATGCAAAATGCTTGTAGTGGTAAAACCACAAGAGTTCATCTTGTAAAAAGCTCGGGGCGTGGCGCAGGAAGCAGGTTATCGTCTTTGCCTCAATGTAAAGGGCCTTTTAACATGATAAACCGAAGGTGTGCTTACACATGACTTAAAACCCCCGGGGGTGCATAAACGCCAATATTTGGTGACATTTCTCATCCATCTCTGCGTGTCGTCAAACATACGGGTTTGCGTTTGAATGCTCTTCTAACGTGCGTTGCACTTTCGTTCGATTGCGCCACCACACGACTCCGTGTCGCCCTCAAATTCGACTGTAGATATGCTCTACCTTCAGGCGTCGAACGAGTTATGTCTCGGTCACCAAACTAATCACCTATATCCACAAGGAAATGATTTAGATTATCTCTGAGACAAAGCCTCCAACCGCAGGGGATATTCCGCAAATGAGAAGGTTTCTTCCCGCTGTCCAACCGCAGGGGGTATACCGCGGAGGTTGTGTGAGAAGAGTACGACAGTTTGAGCGTTTGTAGTGGGTTAATCACGGATCTATCGGCTCACTCAAGCGGATTAACGAACTTGAAGATATGCTTTATTTGTGACATTTTTCAAAAGTATCAGCAAGTAAGTAATCTCGTGGACTGTCAACATTGTAGTTCTAAACAAATTTCGTCTGGAAATGTGCCAAGAAAACGAAGGACCAACACACAATACGAGTGCATTCGCGATCTTAGTTTCAAAATTTGTCGCATAATACCATGAAAGTATAGCGTTCACTGTTGTCGCACCAGAAAATGATCGGCAGGCAGCTTCCGATTTTCGGCACACTCTAATATTGTCGTGTCTGTTTTTTTCGTTTGTGTTAACCGTCTGAATAAAATTTGATCCGAACATCCAGACGAACCCTCTTACTGATCGAAGTATGATTCACTGCCACGTGTTACTGTGTCTGCGCATGGGCTAAATCTGCTCTTCCGTGTAGATTGTCCACAACAGTGCTACAATCGTGGTAGACGTTCCGCGGTATGTCGTCAATCGCTCGTTCGTACACAGTGGTACTACAGTACAAGCGAATATTTGCGTGTTTTACTTGGCGGGTGTTCCCTGCTAAAGAATTGTTTTATAACGTGTCCGTTACAATGGCCGCTTCTCCTTGTTTCAGCATCAGAATCGTCGTGGGTAGTTTCTGAACACAACGACTTCTTATCCGTGTAGCAACCCGTTTCTTCCTGGTGTCGCCCGTACGAGTATATAACAGAAACGCCACCCGATTGTTCTAAGGCGTTCCTTCTTGGTCGTTACGGCCTCGCAAGGCTTTGGTGACACAGGTTGCCATCAAGATTGACGCCTGAGGGAGTCTCTTCTTCGACCCCACATGATTGTGATCGATCAGACGCTAGACTGGTACGGAGTATACGGTACTCAGCCCTTGGTCGTTCTTGTCATCTCAAGTTTCACGGCTCGTGTCGATATAACCTAGTAGGGATGCGGACCGACCTCTCCCTCTCAATGGCGGAGAGGCCATATGTTGGAACTAAGGGATCAACCTGTTATCTTCCAGTACATGCCATATACGTCGTTCGTGACAGTCTTACAGCTACCAGGTAAGCGGCTTTCCATTGGTGTGGTCATAGTCTGGGTGACGCAAGAACTAAGGGTTACCTCCGTAGCAGCGAAGCTTTATGATTACTGTGCAGAGCAGAAGCAGCAACAACGGCAACAACGGCGGCAGCAGCTACACTGTATGCTCACTGCTCACTAAAATCAGAATAGGAGTGCACGAATAAAGAGTTTGGACTACGAAGGAAAATAGTTTAAAAGTCAACATGTACTATCGCGTCTCGTATAGTGCTGATGGGATGCAATGTACAGCAGTACGGATTGTAGAGAACATGCCAACCTTGAAAAGATTGTCGCTTTGAACCTCCACGCAAATTTTCTAGACAAGTTCATACAGCCGGTAGCTGGTATGTTGTACTCATTCTGCTCTCGTTGAAAATTATAACAGAGCGATCAACATCTACATGACATTTACATCGCTTTTGCATATGTAGAAGTCGTGCCGCGGGGGTACACGAACAGTCTTTTGTCTACTCCTCTTCTGGTCTGGCTCATACTAATAGTTGGTGGGGGGTGGGTGGGTTAAATGCAGTACCGGCCCGCTGATTAGAACGAGAAGTCACTACAACGTTACCCATTAAACAAAAGCAGACAGCACTGAATGATCTGAAGCCTAGACACAGACTGAGCTTAGTTGAACGCGTGAACCGGAGTAAATATTGTTTAATGCTGAGGAGGAGGACGATGATCATCATATTTATACTTTTGTAGATGCGCCGTACTTCCAGTACTAATTTCCAATGATTAAACATGTATTCGTTGTTCGTGCAGAAATATGACCTTCATTTTCGCCCCTGATCCCACCCAAAGCTCGGCTAAACCTGACACAACTCAAGGACGAGACTTGGAGCCAAAACGCTTGAAATTCCAGATCACGATGTCCCTTCGTGATCCCGTCGTGATGTCGATGTAATTGGCCTTTTTATTTCTGATACAACAACTGTTTATTTTTCAGCTCAGCAGTCAGAATTGCTCCACTCGAACATATTTCCCTTGCCAGGAATAGCTATTTCTTGTTTAAATGTGTCATGTTTTCTGTCAAATTTCCTATTCTAAAATATTTACTCGTTTTACGTAGAAAATATCTAATCAATTTTTATATATGGAGTGGTCGCTACGACCAGCCCAACAAGGACTTATTTTTTAATGAACAACAAAGAGCAAGTGTAGGGTGGTCTGAATGAAGTTTGCCAAATTCGAAGCTTTGCTTCGTACAACGAAGAACACCGCAATTCCAGCAAACAGCTTAGATTGGCGTGCCCACACAGGTCAGACAGGCAAAAATTAGCACTGCCCTCTAGCTGCACTCACAAGGTACCACACCAGGTACCATGTGCCAGGTGCCGGGTACCAGGCATGCCAACAAACAGCAGCAGACAAGAAACGATTACGTGCCAGTAAAACAGCACAAAGTATTTCCTCCTATTTTCTCCTACGAAAACACACGACGTTTGCTGCGGGCGAGCGGGTGAACAACTCGTTCAGTTGACTGTTAGGCATATACCTGGTAATATACAACGACAACACGCCAACACCAAGGTGGGGCTGCCCCCCTGCCACCTTGCAGTACTAGGGACACAATAAGAAAGGAATGACCTACGTTACGCTCTGCAACCGTGATCAAGCAATAGCTGTGTTGCTTCGGATATGTTTGTTCTTGAACTATTCGTCTAATGTATCACTCTGTTCAGAAATAAAATGATCACGGAGTCTTAAAAATTGGTATCTTAAAGGTCCTTATATTTACGGACGCAGTGATACTGCAGTGAATGATTGCGGATGTGTTTTGACTGCAGCTAGATATGCCAACAAACAAAAGCAGACAAGAAACGATTACATGCCAGCACACCAGCACATAGCATTCCCTCCGTTTTTCGCATGCGAGAACACACGGATTTTTGCTGATGGCTAGCGGCTGAACATAGCTCATTCACTTGACTCTTGGGCGTAAAATGTACAACGATAACACGGCAACACCGATGTGGGGCAACCCCCCTGCCACCTGGCAGCACTAGAGACAACATGGGATTGACAAGACCTACGTTACGCTCCGGGACCGAGAGCGAGCAGTAGCTATGTTGCGGATAGATGCTTTGTTAACCTCTTCGTCTAGTAATTCACTCTGTCCAGAAATATATTGATCCCCAAGTAAAACAAATATCATCTAAAAGGTCCCAACATTTACGGACGAAGTGGTACTGTAGTACTTTATTGCGCATGTGTTTTGACTGAAGCAATTGTTAAAGGATTGCTGAAACTTTACGAAATATAATATTTACAGACAAATTGGTAGTAATTAATTGCGTTATTTGTTTTGACTGCAGAAGCAGCAGTGAATTGCTGTATAAATATTTTGGATTATAGCTTTGGCGTCAATGCTTTCTCAGATCGCAAGTTCGTAGCCCTCGTCGTGCCTTCTGTTGGTGATTCTCATTTTATATACAAGTCCTGTACTCAAGTATTATTACACTGGTACCACGTAGGTACTCGAATGATATTGTACGAGTGCTTCTCCTGGGTATACGAGATACCGGGAAACCGGTTATTGTACGGGGTATTTTTCTGCCGTATATCTTGATACTTGGTTCGTACCTGGTATGGTTGTCATTTCCCGTTTATACACTCTGGTTTTGACTCCTGTTCCCGAGGGCACACGAAAAGAAGATAAAACAAGACAACAGCACCAGTCCCTGGCAGTCCTGCTATAAAGGTCAGAATGAAAGACAAACCAGTGGGGTTGGATTTCTTTAAGCAACAAAAAAAACTGTTGAACTCGGATAATATGATACGAGTGCTTCTGGTGTGTATACCGGGATACCGAGATACCGGGTAAAGTACCAGGTAGTTAACTGCTGTATACCTTGATACTTGGTATCTGGTATGGTTTTCATTTCCCGATTTTACGTTATAGTTTTGACTCCTCCTCCCGAGGGCACACGACAAAAAGGGAAAACGACACAAGAACAGCAGTCCCTATCAGTCCTCCTATAAAGGTCGGAATATGAAACAAACCCGTGAGGAGGTGGAATTTCTGCACTCAAGAAAAAAAAAAATGTTGAACTTGCGAGCCGTTACAGTATATATCGAGGTCATGTACAATAGAACGCATTTGTATACCAGGTACCAGGTATGTACCAGCAGACTATGCACGTTTTCTTGCGTCGCTCCAGGTTACTCCCTTCTGTAAATTTGAAATATGGGTTGAAGTTTTTTAAACACAAGGCTAAACCCCTTTAACACGAAAAGCAATGTAGATTTGATGTAGATGTTGACTGCGCTTATTATATTATCGACTACGCAGCAAGTAACGAGTACAGTATACCAGTCAACGGTGGTACGAATTTGTCAAGAAAAATAGCGTGAAGGCCCTTGCCTTTAACCAACGCGTATGTGGCTGGTATATCCTATACAGTGCGTACTGTAGGTACATATTATACAATAATACCAGAGTGATACAACAAGCGACATTACATGTTTACTTTAGTTTCCTTCTTGGTGTAAACGCTTTATCCGTGCACTCCTCCCCTGTTTTGAGAGAGCATACAGTGTAGTTGATGCTGTTGTTGTTGCTGCTGTTGTTGCTGCTGCTGCGCTGCGTTATATTGGCGGTCTCTCTGCAGCTGCTGCCTTGCAGTATGTCGATGCTGTGCTGCTGCGGAGGTAACTCTTATTTCTTGCGTCACCCTGTCTATGACCACTCCGAAGGAAAACCTTGTAATCCTTAAAATTTCGTCATGATCCCACCGTAAGCTCGGTACTCGCACGAACCATACTTAAGGGAGGACTTGGGGCTGGGATACTAAAAGCTCCCTCCCGCGGTATCGTGTCCCCACCGGAAAAATCGGTACAGATGAAGATCTTGCTCAAACACAAAAACATGAAATTGCAAGGTCCCTAGTAGCACCAGCACCTGGTCTACTAGCTGGCACAGGGCCGAGACATGCTACAATCCCGACTCGCAGGTGTGACCTGTCGCACCTGCGCATCCCAGCCGCCAGTGAACGCGTCCAGGGTTCAGACGCGGGCCAGCCAGCTACAGCGACCCTTATCAGCTGGTTTACACTTTCGCTTTTTTCGTGTTGTCATTCTTAGCCAATAGGAGGCTTGATGAGCTGTCTATCAGTGTTGCTGATTTCGAAGAGCTGTCTATTAGTCACGAACAGCTGGCACCTAAGATCGACCTTAGATTTCGTACTCCAAGTGAGAAGGGGAAATACTGTACGAGTGCCGTAAGTAAAGGTGCAAAACATAAATGATCTGTCTTTAAACGATATTTGCACGGGGACTTGCGAAGACATTGAATGGTCGTACTCGTACCGAACAACGAGTACCCGTACTGCTATTGCAAAGTGCTGTGTACGCTCGATCTGAAAATACGACGCACTCGGTATGATATAGTGCAGCAGAAGTCGCAGAAAAACACCAGGAGTACGTACAGCAACAACAGCAGGCAGGACGTTCGACCAAGTGTCGGTTATATCGTAATACCCGGGTTCTGTTGCGTACGTGCAGCAGCAACCTCACAGAGTAAAATCAACGGTTATAGTCGTACTGAACGCAGCACAGCAACAGCGCAGAGCAGCGGAAGCATCGCTGGTCGAGATAACGTATCTCAGCAATAGAGCAGCCGCCGTATATTTTGAGGTCAGTTTTAAGAGAATCGTAAACTATTTAGGGGATGCCGTACGACATGTAACGGTCGTTGATGGCATGATTTGCGCACTGCTGCTGTCGCCTATCAAACCTGATCAACCTAGATTTGTGAGAACGAGCACCTCAATTCTTCCACCTGGCCCTCTTCCGGTCCGGTATCCGACTTGGACGAGTCAGAGCGCCTGCGACGGCGGTATTGTTTTTCCGTCATTGCACCTCTTGGTCCACTTCTGCTGGAATGCGAAAACAATGCGGGCTTTTGGAAGTGGAGACTGCGATGAAAGGATATAACGCTTGCGTCGGGCTACTTTAGCTGTAATATATTTTGGATATGTTTCATTTGCAAAAAAATCGAGACTTAAGACCGGCTGGCAGAAGGGCCCCTTTGCCCTAAGGGCGGAAGGGCCCTATTAAATAATTTAGATATCAACGGGTTATCATGTAGTACACCCCATATAGGTACGTACGTCGTTGGCGATAGTCCTAGCTATTAGGGGGAATATTGTATGAGCCCCGGATTTCAAGGTATTTCGCCTAAACTGATCTGTGTCTTGATACGTTTTTCGCACGGATACTCCGTATGCTCGTACTGGTACAGCACAACGATACTGCTGCTAATGCCATGTGCTGTCTAAACTCGATGTCAAAATAGTACGTACCAAGTTTGGGGTCGTGCAGCAGCAGCCGCAGCACAGTAGCCGCAGTATATACGTACAGCAACAACGGCAGACAGGATGCTCGGCTAACTGTGGGCAATATCGTTATCCCGGGGTTCTATTGCGTATGTATGTGCAGCAGCAGCGATTGCAATAAACAGAATCAGAAGTGCTATTCGTACTGATACCAGCGCAGTAGCAGCGCAGAGCTGCAGCGTCAGCGATAGTAAAACAATATCGTCACCCAACAACATGGCAACCACAGTATCAACTAAGTTCAGTTTACGAAGATCGCAATACAGAATGAAAGGATAGTGGAGTTATAAATATTTATTTCAGCGCGTAGTCAAGACAGAAAAAAAACGTATTCGGAACAACAAATGGCAGACATCGATCTTTACTTAAAATTACCGTTTGTGCTTTGCCATGATATATTCATACGTCGAACGTCCGCTATAATTTCGATAAGAATATGGTGTATGAACAGAGAGCATCGCAGTACACCAGAGCAACAGCAGACGGCAGGCAACAGGTCATCGCAAGACACAGAGTTCACACAGACATATCACTCCCAGACTGCCGGCACATACGATATACGTACACACATCAGCAGTACATGCTGAAACCACTTCACCAGCTAGTTGGTATACCATTACGATGTGGATGGAGAGGACCGCAGTACCTGTTGACCAGATACAGTACAGCAGGCATCTACAAACGTATTTACGTTTGGTGGGTCATGCTGACAAGTACATGTCACGAAGTCATAGCAAGCTATGATTGACCGTCCACGCCATGAGAGATAACGAGGACAAATCCAATCATGTGTCGTTGCCGCTGTTGCTCGCGATGCCCAAGATCGCTGCCCAGCCAGGGCCATTAAACCACAATTAGTCCAAATTAGAGACGCCCAAAAAAATGTCTCAGCTTTATCAACTTTAGCTCATATTGTATTGAATGACAAATCACGTTAAGTTAGCCCGTGGCACGTCTTTCCTTCCGGCGTTCCCGTTGTAACTATCCATTTCGTAGCAAACACTGAAATGTGGCCCTCCGCTTGTTTCTTCTGTCTGTCATATATATTGTCTATGTGGTGATGTAATTTGAAGGTGCTCTTTACGTCAGAGAAGGGGAAGCGATGATCGACGGTAAAGCTGGTTTCATCCACAACACGGCGGAGAGTGGAGGTGAGAGCTTGTAAGCGGTTTGCCCCAAGCGATACGTTTGCTGCAGCTTGCAGAATTCAGAATAGGGGAATAACATGTTGTATCGTGCAGGTGATAAGCATATGCTTTCTCCTTTGAAGACACCAACAATAGGGGCAGCAGAGATGAGATAATACTGACCGTGTTGTTTTTGACCAAATTTCGAGGTTTTGTGTGATCGTTTTTGTCAACACATCATAGCCCTGGTGGATCGTCATCATGCATTCTGCCACAAAACAAACGTGAGCATCCCCAACGTGTGCCTTTCATATAGGCTTGAATCAAGTATACCATGTAAATGTCCGAATATATTGACATATTCTTTGTGTTTGTTTGGAACCTTTTGACCAAGTGATCGGTAAGGGGCACATTTTTAGGGCCCTTTATTTCACCGACTCCGCCCTTTTGGATCGAGGGTCTACCAGATAATGGTCAGTCGTACGCCTATGTGCGTTTTTTGTTTTGCGATATGCACGGCCATGTGAGTATTTGTCTCGCTCCCAATTGTGGATGAGGTACAGGGCCGTTCGCCCTATCTGCCTAAACCTGGTAGTTCAATCGGATTTGCCTACCTTACCGTAGCTCGGTTCTTGGGTTCTGCATGTTAATCTATATACAAAAAAAAATTGATTATGACTTGGTATGGATAATTGGCCGAATTCATTCATATACTTTTTTCCAACCCGATTGGGAAGATACCGTGACAGATTAGTTCAAACGAAATAAACTTAAACAATACATGACAATAGTTATTGCTTGTCAACTTTGTGTTTTTCTAAAAGTTGCCTTATTTTGCAGAATCAAGTTTTGTCGGTCTCCTTTGATGCTTTTTTGGTACTTGTTCCCTCCCCCCTCGCGCTCATGTCCTAATATGTATTCCCAGTGCATGCTTTCGTTGTTTCTTCTCGTTCATTTTTTTTCTCTCCCGAACAATGCCTGGTTTTCGGGTCGGGGTTCTTTATACAAAATGAAAAATACACTTCAGCTGTGAGATCGAACATTTGGTCGAAACTCATCTTTGCAAGCTGCGTGTGATACTTTGATCGCGCGTGTTACGGGATTGACATACACCTCGAGAAGGATACAGGTCGGCGACTGCCCTGTTTATACCGTTTTTGGTACTCAACACATCCGGCTTTGCACGGGGAAACCTCTTGACAAGTACTGCCTTTGCGATGTACTGTCATACATCGGTACCGTTGTGTGTGACCGTATAGGTCGCCTCTCCCTAAGGCGATTAGCCTGCGCGGACACTGGGTGTGTACGATGACCAAGGCTACGATAGGGCCCCATTTTCACTACCGCATTTAGGCCACTCGGGCGAGTGACTCATTCTTTCTCTCTAAACACAAATTTTTCGTTTTGTTGGCTCAGCGCAAGTGACAAGATTCCCAAGGTAGTGCATATCATAAAATAAAAAAGCTTAAAAGCTGGGAGACCGCAAACACATAGGGTCGTCACTCTTCGGAGTGGTTCTGGACGCCTGCAAAAAAAAAGTAAAATGCCCCCCCCCCCCTACCGTATCTGCTCGGGAGCATTAGTGGGGTAGCTACCAATAATAGTGAAACGCGCGTATGATGGAGAAAGCGACGTACGGGGCATCCCGATGTGCGAGTAAGACCTTGTGTTATGCAAGCCGTCCCTCAACCTTGCACTGTATTAATGGGCTCCCCGTAGGAAAGTAACCAGTACAGCAGTGGGGCATGAAGATAGAAGATACGATCGAGGGACGCCAGAATGGTTACCATGCAGATCGCCTGGCTCAAACGTGAGGTACTTGTGTTAAGGGTGTTCAACTTGTCTCCAGTCTACGAGCCCGTGTTGGTGACACTTCGTGTGATGCGCCGGCAAAAGAACTGAAAGACACCAGACCCTCAACGAGTACTAGGATTGGGAAGTCGCAGTAACTTGAACACTTCCCACCACAAACATTAACACAAACAAGCTGGATATATCATCGGAAGAGATTAGGAGAGAGACGGTGAGGCCAGTTGGGTGGAGAAATAATGATTGGAAGGATAAAGTACTAGTGGTGCTGGTATTTGGAGTTCCTAGCGACATGTCGAGAATAGAGTACAAGATGAAGTGCGATGAAGTACGGCTATACTGTTTTGCAATAGGAAAACTAGAAAGAGAGAAACTTTCCGAGTCACGCTAAACACGAAAGCGTGCAAGGAGTGGCAGAAGATAAGAGACAGAAAAAGTGTCGGCATGGGTTAGAAGACTAGGATGGTGAGTATGTATTGCTAATGGAATAGCGAACCTCAGACGTAGCCATAGGGTAAACGTAGGTAAGGAGAGGTTGGAAACAGTAAGCAGCGCAAAGAGAGTGGGGGAGAAAAATAGTGGCGTACAACAAACAAACAAAGAGAAAGCCGGAAACGGGAAGAAAACCCAAAGAATAGAGAATAGGAGTAGTGCCGACGGAGAAAGGACCATAGACAGAAGTAGATTTGATAGGGAAACGAAAAAGGAGCTGAGAAGAGGATCGTGGAACGTATTTGGATTGGCCACGGACCAGCGCAAAAGACTAGAAATAGCCGAACAGGTAAGCAAGCGAGATCTAGATATAGTGGGAATTCAAGAGCAACGGGAGAAAGAGGGAGGGAAGCTAGAATGCAAAATTGGGGAGTACGCATGCATAGGGAAAAAGAGGAAGGGACAGAATAGCAGCAATAGGGGGGCGGAGGGAGTAGGGTTCCTTGTCAAAGAACTTTTGTGTGGCATGATCGAGGTGATCAGCGACACAAAATTCGATGAAATCATATGGATAAGGGTGCCAGGGGAGCGGGGAGCGAAAGAGTTTTTTCTTGGAAACATCTCTATGCCCCCAGAGTCGAGGAGTACGGTAAACGAGATACAGAGGAAGTTCGGAGAAGTAGCAGTAGATATGCAAAAGTATAAAAGACTAGGAGAAGTAGTATTAGTAGGAAATGTGTATTCAAGAATTGGCAAAGCAAGCAACCCGAACTAGAACATTGGACAATATGGAGAAGTAACAAAGGATAAAAATGGGGCAGAGATGTTGAAGTTCTTTCAGAACAATGAGATGAAGACGTTTAACAATAGAGTAAATAGGCCAGGGCCAGAATGGACTAAACAATGCATACAAAAGGGAGAAAGCTCCATTCTTGACTATATAGTGGTAGAAAATGGAAGTAGTAACGAATCGGAAGTACGTGTATGCGCAGCTGACGTAGGAAGTACGGATCACTGCCTAGTATTGACAGTCAGGAGACGAGAGTTTGCAAGAATAGGCGCGGTAGGAAATTGTACAGATGGAGAATAGATATACTGGAAGTAAAAGAAAATCAACTAGAGTTCCAAGAAGAGATGTCCAAAAATGCAAAACATTTCTTGGAGTTGATAGAAAGCATAGGTACAACGAAGAAAAACAACAAGAGTTCCAAGAAGAGATGTCCAAAAATGCAGAACATTTCTCGGAGTTGATAGAAAGCATAGGTACAACGAAGAACAACGTGGAAAGGGATAGTGCAGGACCGAGGTTTATAGAAAGATGGGAGCAATTGGTCAAGACCACGGCAAGTAAAGTGAATGCGAAGAAGTTGATAGTATGCAACAGAGCAGTAAAATGGTGGGACGAAGAAGTAAAAGAGGCTATAAGAGTAAGGAGAG
>JAYJMJ010264792.1:0-13864 GCA_036873875.1 Laminaria ephemera | reverse complement strand
TCCCATGTGATCCACCATGACAAGTTTGCCGCGCCAGGTCTCCGGCAACGCCGCCATCACCACCTGCAAAGCAAAACAAAAGACCCAAGAGTAAACAAACGAGCTTTGACAGGTCCGATGGAGAATGAGTAAGACGGCGCCAGTCGTTCATTTCTTCAAAGCACCACCCAGTCAAGGAATCGCTTCTAGTGGCTGACCAACCATATCGTATGGAGTGTGGCGCTTACATGAAGTATGTTCAGCCGAGGAGACCAAGACGCAACACCGTAAATCCACTGAAATCGATAGGCACGCTGGGGTGTTATTCGACTGTCGACCATGTTGGATACAGCCATGAGAAGGGCTGGCGAGTCAGATCACTATTGAAACGCAAGATAGTTACAGGAATAATTGCTGGAACGCACATAGCCAAGTATGATCACTCAGCCCAATGGACACGTTCGGGGTGGCGTCATTATCAGCCATGCTGGACGGGGCCATGATTAGTGACAGCCCGTCGGCCTCTTCTAGAAACACCAGGCAATCGACGCAATACTTGCAGGAATGAATACAACCATGAAAACTCACTGCTGGTGTATCTCTTGCGCGTCATATGTACAATCAAAGTCAAGAAAGTATATTGTAGTATGATTCACCTGCATAGGCACGCTGGGGGTGGTGTTACTGTGCACAGTGGTATAATGCTAAAGCGCCATGATAAGGGAGGGCCAGTCAGCCTCTTCTATCAACCCTACCCACTCAAGGAAGTTCTGATCGGCGTGGCATCAAACACGTGTAACTTTGGCATTAGAACAACACACTATACCTCACATCAGTATTCAGTTTTGGGCGGTGTCACTGTCAACCATGCTGGAGGTAGCCAAGACACGGGAAGGCCGGTCTTCCTCTTCTCGAAACACAAGCCCATAAAATAATGATAACAGGAACGGATGGAACCAAAATATCTGGCGTATAGCTATTAAGATGCGTACCGTATGAAAATTCACGCCTAAATAATATTATGAATACTTATCTCGATAGACACGTTGGGGGCGGCTTCAATGCCAACATTGTTAGACGTAGACGTTATAAGCGAGGGCTAGTCGACTCCGAAGCCGGTCACCCGGTGGTCAAGTGGTTGCCCTCGAAGACTACTACGGTCGGAGTCAGGGTTCGAATCTCGGTATGGAGATTTTTATTTCTAGACACCAACTGACGAGAGCGCTTCATAGCGTGGGTATAAGTACGATTCGACGCGAGTCGACGAGGGAAGAAAGTGCTGAATACTTCTCGCGATAAAAAAGAAGGCGCGTACCGTAGTGGGAGGGGGAGAAGAGCCTGCTAAGTGACCCCGAATCTGAGTAACGACTAGGGAGGGAGACAGAGAAAGAGAAGTGAGAAGATAATATATGGGATGAGCAAAATATATATATATATATATATTGAAACGTTACCCTATCAAGGAAGTTCTTGCAGGAACGGATAGGAAATTGCCGCATGGCTTAAAGCTTGTTCAGTGCGTACAATATGTACAACGAAATTTTACGCCTCGCGTATATCATACCACCTCAATAGCTACACTGAGGGTGATGTCACTGCCAACCATGTTGGGTCGAGCCATGAAAAGAGAGGGCCACTTGACGACTTCATGAAACACAACCCCGTCAAATAATTGCATCAAGGAACGAATGGAATTCAGGCGTATGACTAACAAGATGCGTACAGAATGAAGAATGAAATCTGAAGCGTAATATGAGTACTTACCTCAATAGGTATGTTGGGGGCGATGTCAGTGTCAACCATGTTGGATGGAGCAAGGATAACGGACGGCCAGTTTTTCTCTTCCTGAAACACCACCCACTCGAGAAAGTGCTTGCAGGAACGGACGTACGCGGCGGTGCTACCACTCTCGAGCTTCTCGTTGTTGCAGACGGTGGCATCTTCGGCTCCCACCACAGTGTACAATCGAAAGTCCTGTTTTATGAACGGTTCACGTACATTATGCCACCCAACACAAAACTGTAAAATAGTCCACGCTGCTGAGGCGAAAATCCTGGTGTGAAAAACTCCAACGTGTATTAAAACACCAGGAAAGGGATCAAACGCAGTCCGGAGTTTACAATTGAAAGTCCTCATGTGAACGATGTTTAGGCTCATCACAACAGAGGTGACTATTCTCAACACCATTCTTACTGTCGATGTTTATGAGTCCATGCACCAGTCAGATTAATTCCCACGCTTGAACAGGTCGTCTGTAGTTGATGAGTAGTACATTGCCCTGCGTTTCATCAGTTAGGATTCAAAACTTTCACAACTCATTGAACTAGATTATCGTTGTTGGAAACGGTCGCATCTAGAGCCCCCACCACCGCGTATAGACGACGTCCTGATATACAGCAGGTTAGGGTAGATCACAACCCCAGGTAATGCTATATGTAACAATCCACCATGTACAGTCCAAAGTCCTCGTATGCGGTGAGAGGTGAGTGACATATGTCACAGGACAGGGCAACACCTTAACAACAGTTCACAGTGTACATGGCGATGTTCTCTTTCTCGACTTTCTCGTTGTTGCAAACGGCTGCATCTTCGATTCCTGTAAAGGTGAACGTACTGATATGAAGTACTACAGTAGATGTACGTAGGTCACAACAACATGTATCACAAAAAAAGGTCTGCAATGTAGAGGCGAAGGCCTTGTTAAGACGCATGCTGCGCTAAAGGTGCATCATTTTGTTTCCGAGGCTCGGCACTTGAGGAGCTCTATATCTCACCCAAACGCATATTTTGAGTAAACTGAGAGTGCAACCCGATGACCAAACCCACGGCTAGGAATAAAAAAAAATCATAATAAAAACCAACAATGGCTTTCCGGCGATTTTGGGTTAAGGAGCCCCGTCATTCAGAAACAAAAAGGCCTTCAACCGCTATTTCTATCGTAGCACGCCTCTTAAGAAAAGTGTTAAGCGCGTCGCAACACCTCAAAAGGGGATACTTTATTTTTGTTTCGGTTAAAGGGAGTAATACGTATCATGTATTGAATACGTTTGGGGAATCGGGGAGACGCAACTAAAACCAGCTGTTCTGTAGGTGCTGTGGAGTCCGCACACCAGGAATATTATTTTTCGCGATTACACAGGCCCTCCGTACTTGCTGTGAATTATCCCGTCGGCACCTGCGTGATACCAGTCGAGCTTAGAAAACCATCTAACGTGTTGGGAGTGATTGTTGTTTGGCGTACAGTGCATTTAGAAGGTCTGCGTACCAATGGCACGTACGGTGCCGGACTAGTACTCATTAAATGTGTCGCGACGACGACACTGCATAAACATGATCGATCGTGTGTTGGTTAGGCAAAGCGGTTCTTAGCAGTGACGGGCGCTTGCGATTTGTCACGCGTCTGATAGCGGATGCACTGTTACTGAACAAATACCAAACGACATTGAGATACGATATTTTGTATTGGAGGTTTCGTTCGATGAACGTTCAAGCAGCCATTAGATCCAACCGCTCTGAGGTACTAGCGACGTCGACGATGTTTAGCTACCGCAGTGTCCTGAACTTCAGCACCTTTCTCCCGAAAAACATTCGGACCTAGTGAAAGCGATGGGAGGATTTTCTACACGACCACGATCTCCAGATTTCGCAGAGCTCTCCAAGGGATACCAGCATGTTTCATACACTCAAAGGTGCACCCAACAAACAACACGCTTTTCGATAATATGTTTTGTTCGGGTGCGGTTGAGCCGGGTCAGAGGCTGGCGACAACTTGTAAGAAGTACTCTAAGAAACGAAAGCGCCAGCGGTATCATACTGCGGCCTTTTAAACCGCTCTTCTGCCATAAAGCTACTGTAGCGCGACTACGGCGATATTCTGTGTTGTACACTACAGTTTTCAACCCACTTGCCTGGTACGTGAGACGAAGATTGCCGATCTGAATATCGGCATAGCCCCAACACTTCGCAAGTGCGCTGCTGTGGAACTCATATTTTTGGCCTTTCGCAAGCGCCATGTCCACCAGCGTCAAGAATACACCTCGCTGTACGGACCCTCCAAGAATAAGTATCCACGTAGGTTGCTCCATGCTTGCCAGGAGCATGATGTCTTCGTACGAAAATGTATCATGCACACACGTCTTCGGCTGGAAGACCCACCCGTCTCTCATGACTCCGTGCGTGGGGCTGGCGATGTTGGAGGATACCCATGTTCCTGTTCTCCAAAAGGTGCTCGAAATATCTTCTTCTTCATCCGTGCCGCAAACTGGAAGGGTTTCGACATTAATGTTTGGCTTTCCTGTTATGTTTAGATTGAACGGGCTGCCGGTGATGGGAATACCTTCATCCTTACGTCTGCGCATGACGACTTCGATGTGAACAGAGTATGTTCCGGGGAAGGAGCTCCGATATGATGCTGTAAGCGTCCCATCGAAGTTGTTGACGACTTCCGCGATGAATATCTGGTCCGCGTTTGCTATCCAAACGTACATAAATAGCGTGTCGACGGTGTTCCACTGATCGTGAGGAGGTGCGTCGTCTTCGTCTGCCAGATTGATTGTGAATGATGCTTTAGCTCCAACGGTTGCGTGGTACAGCCCCCGCCCGTGCGCGGTGTGTGGTGATACTGGTACGCCTGGCGAGTAGGAATGAATCTGTGAAGCAAAATGAGAAAATGGGTTGTGTTAGTATTGAAGTAGGCTTAAGTGTTTAGGTTGTCGAAGCGTACACGTGAATCTGCGAGGTGTGCGTGGGAATAGACAAGGAGTAGCATTCACATGGGCCTAATTGTCAGAGCTTTTGGGCGGAATTCGTGGAGGTGCTTCGTACTCATCCGCTAACACAATGTATGATGAGGCAGGACCTTCTACGTTTGCGTGGGGTAGCCCCCTGATATGCGCTGTATGAGGTGCTACTGGTACGCCTGGAGAGTTGGAGTGAACTTGTAATGCGTACGATAGTATAAGAGTAGATTTGCATTCGTATTGGTCTACGTCACTATAAGTCGTGGTCAAAGCTCTCCGTCGGCGTAGAGACGCGCGGTACTGATAGCCGCGTTCACAGATTAGCCGAGCCTCTGCGCTTGGGGTGCTCTTCACTTCCCTCAAAGTGAGAAACCAACCCGATTAGCACTCCCATGGTTGAGGTTCAAACTATAATATATCGGAAACCTTAGACTGTCTTGAATTCAGCACAATCTACGAAATCGAGATGCATAACGATGTGAATCGTACGAGGGCGTGGTAAACAATAGGACAACCTCGGTGTGGCAAACTGAGAGCGTATCCAGGCCTCATCAACAGCATAAGCAACTTCAACACGCATCATGTCGATAGGTTAACACTGAGTTGGTCAAGACTTGAAAGAAAAACGCGCACTCGGGAAATATGACTACATTGCTGATGCGGACGATTCCGAACCGAGGTGAAATGTTTACCAAATGTCATGAAGACGACTTGGAACGCATATTCGAGAACCAATGTACTTCCCGATGTGGTTGACTTCGTGTTATTCAGCGCACCTGCTCGTCTTCTGGTTTCCCGCCAAGAAAGGGTGGAATCCTTGGCTCGCTGTCATGATCCTGTTCGTTTTCCAAGCTGACGGCAACAGCTGAGGTCACACCAGTCGTCGCGGCCGCTAGAAGCAACAACAACAGGAAGAGAGCCACCATCGTAGCACACCTTCGGTCTTACCCCAGGAGTTGCCACCTTCTGTGAACGTGTAATTGAGGAATGGAGAACAAATTAGAGCTTGTGATTTTGTCAGGAGTATGTGCATGGTGGAGTTGCAAAGTTTCCAGGCATGGTTACATTAAACTCAACTTGTGTTAACGCAATCTGCGTATGGATGTATCACTGGTTGTCTCGCAGTGTGTGACCGGGTCATTGGCACGCGAATAGGCCACTGAAAAGGAAAGATCGAGCTGTCGGCAACACCTCCCTCGTACCATCGGGATTTTCGACTATAATAACACGAAAGAACGCCTTCCTGTGCATGCAGCAAACCATTAATACCCTATACAATAGCATATGCTTTGTTCTTGTAGCCACCCACTACTCACTGGGTTTTGTCTAACCGTCGATCATCATTTCAACTAATTGTCAACAGGTTAGGTACGTTTTTTCTCGCATCGCGTTTCGTGGCTCGTTTATCAACCTCTAAGGGAATAAGATGTTCTAAGCAGCTAGCCTGGTGTATGTTATTTTCGAGTGATGCCGTCCAGGTTCATACGTATCTGATAAATGCACTATGCGGCGAGATGACGAGTGTGTTCCCCTTCTTGTTCCGTACATTGGGCAATCAAGCTACTACCTCGATCAGGACGTTGATATTTGGTTCAGTGCAGCTAGATTGCCACTATAACTAATACGGTATGTGTTGAAAGATGGACAGACAACGAATGCAAATGCCATAGACCTCGTCTACCCGATATTGCGTGTTTCTTTGCGAGATGATCAGGCCATGCGGTCACGGCCATCCTGGCGACTTCTATTTCTCTCTCGTGTTTTCTTGTTGTTTTTGACGAGTTAAGTTGCACATTTGATCACAAAAGCGCCTTCTCCTCTAATGCATGCTCTCCATCATCACAAGCTTTCTCCACAGTCAGTTGATGCCACGCAGAAGTTGAGCCCCGGCGCCATATATGTTTTCAACCCACGTTTTCTGGGCTAGATAACTCGGCAGGAGGACAATGATCACGCGTGTAGACCTTTGGCGGATTCATTAATCACACAAAAACTTGAACCGCACATGTAACATGACTGGTTTTATATGGTTTGTGTTGCAGTCCAACGTCGTTATGTTCTCGCCCAGATCGATATCTCCAAACCCGTGTTGGATCAGAGGAGCCCCCCTGCTCTACCTCGTTGTCTTATACGTAAACTTGAGTGTTATTTGAAATATCGATTGACCCTTGGACAGGAGTAGGTTGTGTCACCCAAACGTTCTTAATGCAACGTGTATACGGTGGAGTGCCAACGGTGAAATCGTGCTTAAAGGTCGGGCACGCGGTAAACCGAGGTCCGTGTCGTAGTACCTCACGTTCTTCCACTTGAATGTTTCATCGCGATATTGCATAGCGGCTCACCACGAGTATGAGCCGGATAGGCCGCACGGCGTGTAACAATGATGAATACATAATCCAGTAAATGCACCACGAGGGAATTCGAGAGAAGCACAACATTTCAGCACCTAGTAGGAGGTATATTGTCCTTGCCCGAGAGAATCGTACTTTTTCACACCACTAGGATGCCCTTACCGGCAGTGTTTGGTTTGTTGTCCACATTTTGATACCGCTTTCCGATGGCTTTTAAACTTTATCTGTTGAGAGACATGGGAGTGGGTTGCAAGAAGCAGCATCATCGATTCATTACCTACTTCGTGCGGCGAGCGTTCTTTCGAATATTCGATACGGCTTATCCATGATGGCTGATCGTGGAGGGCTAGTGCTATGGAATTGCCGTGGAAAGCATGAAAATTTCAAGCGTAATATAGTTTGGAGACATGGTATACTACGTATAATGTGCATTCGTATACAGTAGTGAGGGGAAAGGGATAGTGTGGGGAACAGTCCAGCCGACTTCGTAGAGACACATTCTACGATAGAGGTGCACCATCTTGTTTCTCGGGACTGCTCACTTGAGGAGCCCAAAACCTCACCCAAAAACGTATTTTGAGTAAACTGGCAGTAAAACCCGATGATCAAACCCATGACTTAGGTACAAAACATAATCAGGTTGCATAACAAGAATGACGTTCCGACGAGTTTGGCCCCGTCATTCGGAAAATATAACCCCAAAAAGTGCAACCTCCATCGTAGAACGCGTCTAGACCTTCGTCTAAAGCACCGAAATCGCGATCCTACAACGTTTCTGTCCTAACTACATACAATATTGGACTCGGCTAGGCCCTACGAAGCGCTCGCTGAGAAACAAAATAGTTGGGATTGACGGGGCTCCCCAGCTAAATACTTGCCCGATGTCGGACTCGCGGTACGATATAGGAAGCTCTTTCTGGCCTTATGTTTTTCAGAATGACGGGGCTCCTTAAGCCAAAATCGTCGGAATTTCAATCTTGTTTTGTAAGATATGTCTTTTTCAGACGTAGGTCATGGGTTTGGTCACCGATTTTCAATTTCAGTTTACGCAAACATAGTCTTTAGGTGATGTTTAGAACTCCTCGGGTGAGGAGCCTCAGCAAAACAGCGTGCACCTTTATCGTAGTACGAGTCATCGTTGGACGCCGTCCTACTATAGAGGTAGAGGCAGCACATTTTGGCTGACACGGTTTTCTGAACGACGGGGCTCCTTAGACGAATGCCACGATATAGGTAGCACTTTTTGGATTTTAGGTTTCTGAGTGACGGCGCTCCTTAACCCAAATTCGCCGGAATGCCGTTCTCTTTTTTCAATCTGAATTTTTGTGTACCAAAGTCTTGGGTTTGTTCATCGGGTTGCACTTTCAGTTTACTCAAAATTTGTTTATGGGTGAGGTTCAGAGCTCCTCAAGTGAGGAGCCTCAGAAAAAAAACTGATGCACCTCTATCGCAGCACGTGTCCTTAACCCAAATTCGTCTGAATTTCGTTCATTTCTTTGCCATAATTTTGGTTGCATACCTAAGCCATGGGAGTTTCCATCGGGTGTAGCAATTTTAGTTTTGCCCCAAATCATGTTTTAGGAGAGGAATAGAGCGCCTCAAGCGAGGTCCTTCAGAAAAAAAAGGGTGCACGTCTACTGTAGCACGAGTCGGAGCACAGCTCGTGCTTTGAAGTATTACTTGATGGCACCCCAGGCGAATACGGCACAACGACCAAACGCCACCTCACCCATAGAATGGTCGAAATGAAGAGCAAACTGGATTGTTGGGAATTCTGTAACATTCGAAGATATGGGTACTACTATCACAATCGGACTTTCAAATTATGTCGGAACGGCATCTACGCTGCATTGTCGGAGGGCCAGACCATAACATAAAGGGTATGTACCAGGCAATTTATTAGTTATTGGGCTGTTGTGATGTGTGTAAGAGCGTTTCGACGAAGTTGGTTGTCGACGGGAGGGGAAAAGTGGTGTAGCTATTCACCACACCGAGCGAAGCGCCTGTACTAAGCAGTAGTGCGCACCTAACGAACCAGCCACAACATCGAAAGCGGAGCACCTGCAGCGGCAAGACATGCGTCGTTAGCAACGCTCCTATTCTTAGTCGACAACAAGCTGCGAACAACGATACTTCTGGGTTGTAGCAGCAGTTTACAGCAGCAGTAGACTATTAATAATGGTGTATGTGGAATAATATTTACGAGGTACATACAGAGGCAATCTATTTTGGAACGAACCGTAGCATATCAGTAGTCAGTGTTCCGATATGTCTAAGATATGTCGACTTTATTATCCGATTCGACGGAATGTTGTCGCGACACGATGTGCAGGTGATAGAGCTGAAACCTCGGATTGTCTTGGGGTGTTAACGATGATATTGCTTTGTGGGGAGCAGGGATGGCGCTGTGCTCTCTCCTCCTTGAGATTTTCAACCGATATCTCAGATTCGTGTAACGGCTCCGAAGCACGGTACTAAAGATCCGCCTAAGACGATACCTGGTACAGTTGTTCCGATAAATATTACACGATTTAAAGTTAAAAATATATATATTCCTGGAAGGGGCGATATCGTGGAACGCGCAACACTGTTACTACTACTCGTCTAAAATAAATAAAAAAGGTACCTGGTACGACGAACAATATATAAGTTGTTTGTCCCCGAAAACGTGCCTGTAGGTTTGAAGGACGTAAATGAAAGGAGCGGAGCCAAAATAGTCCCGACCGTTTGTGCCTTCGACAATCTCTGGGCTTTGATATGTATGAGTGTTGCTTCACTAAACCCTGACACTAAACCCCGACTGCGTAGTCCATACCAGCTGTGATCCACGCAACAAGCTTTCACGTTTATTAACTTATTTGAAATGGCCTTTTAATATATTTGAAATATAACGAATACGGTTAACATGCGCAAACACCCTAAGCTATAATACGTGGGACACTAGGAGTACCGATTTTTCCAACATTCGATCAGTGTTGAATTTCTTAACATCGAAATTGAGCTTGTTTTTCCATTTCATTTTCCCAAACCCATACCGATAGGGAAATCAAGAATAATTACCGTTGTCGTTTCTTTTTTTTTTCAAACAGTTTGAACGTTGACGCCGCGATCGTCTCGTATCTTCGTTTTTTTATAAGTTGAAGGCGAAACGCAGGAGGCTTCAATTGTCGAGAGTATCATTCTCAAAGTTCTCTTCGCTGTTGAGAGCAACCCAGATACTGCCTGGTAGAACATATCGCTATCGCTCGAATCAAGAGATTGTCTCTGCTGCTGTTCTTATTGTTTGTATGATAGGACGTCTGTTCGCCGGGGATTTGATGTGCACTGCTGAGTTGCCACGCTCGCACTGTTTTCTTCTGTCCTGCCTACTGCCGCCGTGCTGGATTATTTAGACGCGGCTCCCGACGTGATCCCTGACCATTACCATGCGCTGAATAGTTACTCGTCCATTTGTCTATCGTCGTTTCGCTCAGATTCGGATTTTTTTTGCTTTCGTTACGAAACATATTTCAGATCGTGCGCTTTCTCTGGAATATATTTGATATTTTGTTGGCTGGGTTCTGAAGAAAAAAAAATGGATAGTACTTTTGGTATGAATTAAATATGTTGTGGCTCTTTTTGCTGTGTTTGTTGTGTCCGCCCTGGCATTTTGTTTATTACCCGTCACCTCCATCAGCGCACCCAACGTAAAGTATCAAACAGCGTAAAGTGTGAACCAACGTATTGAGTCTCCTTGGATGTTCGCTTACAGCAATATTGCATTGATGCACCGTGGTCACACGATCCAGGCTTAGTTGTACTGTGAGCCAGATACACAGCACAGTCTACAGTACAACATGGATGGATGCTGTTGTGCTTGAATTAACAGGACACCCCCTTACCCGCGAAATGTGCTTAAGTAAAACGAACGCGAATGCAAGGCATCTACCCGGGCATAGGGACGCTTTTGAGTGGAGACATGGATAAATCTTCGATGCTTCAGTACCTCATAGGCCCAACACGCCACTTTAAAGGTAGTTCTGAAACTGAATGTGAAGACAAGTACCCGTAGATAGTACCGCAGGGTGATACCAGACGGGAGTGATGTGTGCATCTTACATCGGCCTAGAGCTAGTCGGCTCGCAAGCCGTGCAACCCACGAATGTCTATGTCAACGACATTAAACAAGCAGGCGTTACCAGTTTCCGGGACATGTCGTTGAGTCGCCTTGCTATATTCGCAGAGACTAGACTGGGTTCCGCGGCCCTGATCCAGATGACAAGGGTAACGATACTACACCACTGCTGTTGTCTATACCTGATATCCGGAGTATGTGGTATACACTAATGCTTAGATCGGGTGTGCGGATACCTTGTTTGCAGTAGCCCAGCTGATGAATACCAAAACTTTTAATAAAGACGTTGGGCTGAGGGAAGACACGGCGTGAGTTGTGAAACCCCTTCCACGATGTGCTGCTCGTGAGATAATAGCAAACCACATGCTTTGATACTCGTGAGATAATAGCTGTTAAACCCCTTCCACGATGTGATGCTCGTGGAGATAATAACAAATCTCGTGCTGTTGAGCTCGTGAGAAAATAGCAAACCACATGCACACACAGGTGCTGGGATGGGTGCACGAATTATGTGCCCCGCCCCTATAGCTGCCCCGACGTCGTATACTGAGTTTCCGTACGTATCCACGGACGTACTGGTGCTACACAAACTATCTCTACGGCTCGCGGCATGCACACAATAGCTTACAGAGAGAAAGATGCCGGGGAAGAGGCCTCGCCCTACATCAGTCCCGATACCTATTGGTGGAATCAAAATTACCTACCGTCAGTGGAAAGCAGACAGATAGTGTTCATTCGTCGACGCATACCACAGCGGTTGTGGTGCGCCTGCATTTGCCGAGAATCCTCGCTTGAGAAGCTCCAAACCTAATCTAGTCAACGGCTTCATGGCCAGTTCACCGCTAAACCTAATGCACGATGACAGCATCTGTGAACACATCCTCTCCCTAACCCTACTCCAAGCCCTATCCAAAACACATATTTTCCTGCGGGATTCTTCGACTTTTGACTGGAGTTGGTCCTGTGACTACGGACTTGGTTTCAGCGACGATGACTAAATGTGAGAATAACAACATGTCGCAACTTAAGCTAGAACCATGTTCGGCACTGTGCTCACCTCCACGAAGCAGGCCTATAGAGGTCTGTCTCTCTCCGCTCTCTGGCCAGTATGCAAGTTATTCCGGCAAGTATGGGATACCTTGCCCAGGTTGCGGGTCACCCGCCTGCTCTACGGAACCAATGCTTAAGTGTGCTGGCCAAATACGGGGACAGGCAGCTTCGTGCCGAGGTTGGAGTAGTGGGTAGAAAGAGGTCGGAATGGGCGTAATGCTCTGTACCCGGGTACGAGATAGGCGCCAACACTGAACTGAACGGGATGATGTGAACCAGGTATACGAAAATATTGTCCGATCAGCTTAGATACGGCAATACCGTCATAGTCGCAGCAAGCGGAAGTGGGAAAAAAGGGAAACACCGCACATCTACATTTGTGCCCACCATTTCAACATTTGTGCCCACCATTTCAAGAATCTACTTACAGTAGGAACATATAAATATTTACCGGGAAGCGGTTTTGTATTGCTGTGGGTTAAAATCACACACCTCTTTAACCAGGGGTGCTTATTGTCAGTAATACTACTGTACACCTTGTAAAATATAGAGTAGTTGCTACTTGTTGGTAGGCGCTGTACGGGAAATATTCAGAATACATACATACCAAAAAATTATCGTTAGCATAGCGTTTGCACAGTTGAGCGCTTGCATACCGCATAATCACACCAGACTTGCCTTCTTGCTGTACTTATGAGGTTATCGATGTTGCAGCGACCGGAGACGTGTTCTGCCATATGGACAACACTTTTGGGTAGAAATGCTGTGCCTGACTGGGGCTCTTCACCAGAAGAACATCCGAAACAATCGTTTAAATATCCAGTTCCTTTTACTCTGTTTAATATAGTTGACTGATCGAGGTGTATGCGCTATATAGCTAGGCCGCAAGGATATTCATTTGACTACACTTACAATGGTAGTTGCTCAAGAAAAGGCCATGGCATAAGTATAGAGCCGCTTAAGTGAGGAGCCTATCAAACTGGACGTGCACCCGAACCGTGGTATGACTAGAAAATGACCATGCCCGTCCAGAAAACGATACAACAAGAAGCAGCAGCAGCAGCAGCTAGCTGGTGATGCGCGAAGACATGCCTTTATTTCCAACTCATTAAGATACAACACTACTACTCTTCTCTCCATCCTTTCTTTTTCGTATGGATGATGTGATGCATGCATGCGTGAATGCGACGTCCGGATTATTTTCGTACAGCGTTGAGCTCTTGGCATTTTTCAAGTCGCAAGTTGCACCAAACCATGGACCTCTGTCCGCTTCACGTTTTAATTTGCTCTTATCTGAGCTAGCGTAGCGGGCGGATGCCGTCCGCGGAGCGAAGCGCCTTGTACTCATATACTGATACAACAGCAGTACGAGGTATGCGTGTACAGGTACAGTATGTATGACACACTATCAACAATGAGGCGCGCGAGCGCGAAGCGCGAGCCTTTTTTTCTTGGTTTTCCAAGGAAAAAAAGCCTCTTCATAACGGTTCATACGAGCGTAGGGTGCCTCGTTTATAGTTTCTCTGTTTGTGTGGGTGTGTGTGTGTGTGTGTATGTGTGTGATTCAACATTTTTTTCGGCCACGTTTGTCCACTGCGCTCAACGCACACGGCACCAATGCCAGTCCCGGC
>JAYJMJ010264784.1:0-13864 GCA_036873875.1 Laminaria ephemera | reverse complement strand
GTGGTGGTGGTGGTGGTGGTGGTGGTGGTGGTGGTGGGGGTGGTGGTGGTGGTGGGGGTGGTGGTGGTAGTGGTGTTGGTGTTGATGTTGGTGTTGGTGTTGGTGTTGGTGGTACTGGACAGGTTCTACATGTTACAGTGGTGCGGCAACGGATCAGTCGTTTGGAACACCAATCAGGTTGCCACAGTTGAGAATCTCCACTGGGGCGACTCCTAGCGCGACGTTTGGTGCTGACTATATGTTGTGCCGCTAAAACTTCTGCTTTATATATTTTCTGTAGGGATGCAACTACTCTTCTTCAGATGAAACGATCAGCGGCAGCTGCGGGATGGACACCGACGGCGACAACTGTTGCAGTGAGTATGCGTTGTTGTAAGTTCTGCCTGTGAACTCAAAGTGATGTGGTTCAAAGTGACCTTTGAAAGGTACCGTGCCTGAACGGCAGTATTTAGCGATAGGTCTAAACAGAGGTGACAAAGGCCCGAAATTATCTGCGATTATCTGCTTATCTGCTTTGGTATCAACTATCAGCATGTCAATATCAGACAACCATCACCACACAGCTTGACATGACGTTAGCGATAAACAGGCATACCCAGCGTTGGTCTTGGTAATCGACATTTTCCCCAACCAAACTCGATGTTTCGCACCGTTCAGCCGTTGATGGTGCTCACTATCAGCGATGGGTGCCTCGTGCAGATGGGTTTGCGCTTGTTTCGTAGAGTATATGGTAACTGCACCACGACAATGTTTTTACATGACTACAAACGTATTGCCGCTGTTCATTCACAGGCCCAAATATGTTGTTCCACTTGTATTCTGTAGGTGACATGATAACACCCATATTGCCGCCGTTCACACAGGTCTGAATAAGTTGTTTCAATTTGTAGTTTGATTGTCTAGTATCACATCCCTCGAGCTACCATTTATTTTTCAAGGGGGAGTATTGGAACATGGACGTTGGGGTCGATACCTGTATTCTGTCGACGTGCAGCTTATACACGCGAGCACAAACCGGTGTCTTCGTTTGGATATCGAACAACTGCAAAATGCGGCGAGACTCGAGTTTTTTCCTTCTCGTCATCGGGTATATTATACCACAATATACTATAAACTATCCTCTATCGGGACGTTGGTGTTATAGTGGGGCATCTAGCTCGGCACCATATGTATCAGAGAATGTTGCTGTAGGACGGATTGTCGGACAACAGCCTGTAGAGTAGATCTGCCAGTAAGGTGGGCATTGCGGTATACCTACCTTGAGCACTCCCTTTTACATTCCCCCATTACCATTATCTTCTCTTCTGGGTTTCAACGTTTGATCATAAGCGCCAACCCGTCAAAAACATGTGTTTCTTGATCACAGAGGTCTTTACAAACTCAGCTACTCCGCCGCATCTCTCATCACAGAGGCATATATCGCGGAGACAGAGCCTCAACGCGCATCTGTATTTCACTATAGAAGATAAGTTATTCATAGTGCTACGGTCATCACACACAATCTAACACCAGCCCCCCCGCCCCCCCCTCGCGCCTATTTTGCTCGCACATCTTGTCCTGGAACTGGATCGTGCTCCCGAAGACCCGATAGGTATGGGGCTGTCGTCATAACGCAATGCGAACGATATATTATTATGAGGTTGAACATTGTTAATCGTGTACTACTGCTACACTGCTATATATATTGGTCGGCACGAAGGAGGCTCGTCCATTTCTTCCATCTTGACGTTCTGCATGTGTGGACCACGAGGCGGAAGACCGCTGTTGTTGCAATCCTCATGCCTGCGACTCTAGCGGTCGCACTGATTTGGTAAACATTTTTTTGCTCCCGTGGTTCCTCAACCGAGGGAATACCCCGTATCGTCGGACTCGCAGTTGAGTGTTGAATAGGTTTTTACCTAGGCTTTGGGATTGTCCATCGGATGGAGCTTGCATTGTTAGTCAGGGTCAGGTTTGGGGTTTGGGTGAGGTGCTGAGCTCGTCGAGAGATGAGCCTCAGACCATGTTAGGCGCACCCCTAAGGTAGCATGCGCCTCTTGGAGGTAAAATCGACAAAGCCGCCAACTATGGCCATCTTGAGCAAATAAAAATAGTCCACCATAACGATCCCTTCCCTGTCGCCTGTTCACTCTTGCCCCCCGTTGTAACCGCTCTGACGGACGACAGTGTGCCCAACCGGAAGCAGCTTATGCGGCGAGCCGCACATGCAAGGCCTTCGCGGCCAGCGTATCAACTGGTCTGGAGTCGACGGCGGCTGGTACTGCCTCGTTAAGGACACAGATGCCGACTTCCACGTCAACGTCCGCCTCACCGCCCCCGACCGCGAGGAATTCCCCGACCGCCAGCTGGTCACGGGCCTCAGCCTAATCTCGGACGGTAACTCCCTCGTGGTGGAGGTGAAGGACCCTTACACTACCGTCACCAGCGGCTGCCCGGGTGATCAACCGATCTGCCTATCAAATGGAGGCTTGCGCGCTATCGCAAACGGGCAGGATGCCAGCCAGCTCCTCGTTCCCACTAGAGACGCGTACGTGAACGACGGTATCGATATCTCGGCGTCGAATCTACCCGTGGAGTGCCGAGAGTTCGGCGGGGACAAACTCTGGGCTCGCATGTACGCCGAGATGGTGAATGGTGGACGTGAGCTGGCGGTTGAAACCTTCGAGGACTGGGTCCTTAGCTTCGACCAGATGGCGGCGCCCGACTGGTGCGCCAAATACGTCGCCGAGCATGGCCTGGCCGAAGTGCAGTCCATCCACGCCATCTTCAAGATCATGACCCCTACAGTCGATCTGCGCCTGAACGCCGGCTTCGACTACCAGGAGGCGGGTGAAATCAACTGGGACGGCCGCGTCCTCCCCGAGCTGGAGTTCTGGCAGATGGACGTCGGGTTCCACGGCCTTGCCATCGACAACCCTAACCTGTCCGGAATTCTGGGCGAGACGGCCCGCCCAGTTGTGGACGAGAACGGCAGTGAAGTGATGGAAGGGTACGACGCGTTCCGCGGGACTGTTGCGGACTACCGCGTGTCGGATGCTCTGGGCACGGACTTCGAGCTGCTTCATCAGTAACCTGGATATTGTGGCGAGTTGCTTGCTTGTGATGTCGGATAGCATGCACACGTCTCCTTCAACTACCCTGGGGTAAATATACCTCAGAATGAGCAGTCGGGGATTGATCCACCGTGCAGTGCGAGTATACGTGTCCTTAGACATCCTGTCACAGTACTGCCGTAGGCAAATCCATAGGAAAGTCACCCTGTCAGGCAGCCATAAATCCGACATCACGTGCCTCATGTGTTGCGTTCGGTATTTTCTATGACTATTCCTTTGTTAACGCCACGAATATCTTGTTCTTAGATGGGACGCTCCCAGTGTACGACTACAGGTATCCTTCTTCAAACGTTTATTACCCGTGTAGCTTAGTTAGACGTATGTCTACAACTGGCGATATTTAGTCATGATAAGCGGGCCGCGTCGATAGGGCAATAGTTTCGGCACTGTGCTGGTTTGGGTGGACACTTCGAACACCTGGTGGACACCTTTAACAATTGGCGGTAGTGCTTCTTGCTTGACATTCAGATATCATAAGCGCTTGCCCAAGTGACGTGGTGTGGGCCGGTTGAGGTTGTCTCATTGAAAAATGATGGAATCGGCGAAATCAAAGGTTTAAGGTTTTGGCTTCAGGTCTCGGTGTTGTTTGAGTGTTTAGTGTTCAGGTTAGTACTCCGTTTGCGTGTACTTAATTCTTGGGGAGGTCGTTGTGGTGGTTGAATGTGCTATAGTTGTATGGTTGTTGAGCGTGTAATCTATGTTTCGTTTTTTTCATATATTTCTTCAGCATATCTGATCGCGGTAACCGCATCGCGACACCCGCGCTCTGTCGTTATAGCCATCGTTCATAAGGGGTGTGGTAGATGTACTAGAAGGAGATTCTTGTGACGTACGGCAGTGTGATAGCTCCGCTTGAACGAAAAGAGCCAAGCTACAGTATATTCTACGACACGTTTGAGCCTTGTAGTGAGGGTGTATCATGGGTGTTCTCGCGTCTGCAACCGCCTGTAATGCAGTCAGCGACACGCGAAACCGAGTTTGGCTGTGTACCCATAAACGTATCTGTCCACGGGATAGTGCTCACGCGTGTGGGCATAGTACAGCACGTTTTCTAACTATAGTGGTATAGGGACAAGGTTTGTTAATCTATTTGTTGCGATCCGCAAGCGTATCTGAGACATGTGTTTCTGGTGTGTTCGTGTATCCTCTTTTTGTGGGTGTGCAACGCACCTGGCAGCTTTAATTTGTGTGAAAAATGAGTCGCTGCTCACCAAGTACAATGATAGTTCGTACCAGCGTAAACAAGTTTCCACTAACAGCACCGTCTCTAAGAACTTCAACGTTAGCTGCCTTCTCGAGACCGCCAAGCACAGTGTCTTGCACGTGGTAGCGACCCTTGCGACGGTAGGGATGCGCCTACGCTTTGCGAGGCTTCTCGCGTGAAAAGGGTTCCTTAATCTCACCCAAAAGCGTAGTTGTAGAACAAATGAAAGTGCAAACCAATGAGCGATCGCGTGACCTGGGTATGCAACAAATACTGCTGTAAGGCACGTATGGCAAGGCTAACGATGTTGGATAGTTTCTCAGTTGAGAGGTCCATCCGTCAGCAATACCTTGGCCAAACAGCTGTGCTACCCCTTCCGTAGTAGCACGCGTCTATCCCGCCTTCTAAACTCGGGCAATAGCACCGAAGATTTTCTTCACTTCTCTCTGGCATCGGCAACAAGAAGCCCAAGGACGCTACATCTGTCGTAAGAGGTCTACATATCGCCTGCAGTACAGACGCTTGTAGTCCAATGGGGCACAGTTGTTTTGTTGTTGTTGTTGCTGCTGTTGTTGGTTGTCCTTATGTTTGTTGTTGTTGCTGGCGTTCTCAGCGGGACGTACATGCATGTGTTTTCCCTGGTACAGTGCAACACCTGGCACAACCCAACACAACACAACAGTGATTTGAAAAAACGTATTCGATCCTGATTGGGTGATCGGCGGCGCACAGAAAAACTGTAGAACAGTAAAAAAGGCAGGCTTCAGCCATCTCGAAAGGGGTGGCTATTTTTAGGCGCGGGGTAACTAACTTGGCACAACCCAAACCGACCCAACACAACAGAAGCAGCAGCAGCAGCACCACCACCACCCCCACCACTATCGCCGGCGTCTTCTTGGACGTGGACAATCCTGCGAGGTGTGGAACCAGGCTGTGGATAGACCGCACCTAGCTGCGTGCTGCTGTGTTGCCCGGTGCTGCGCGCGTTAATAATACCCTGGCACAAACCAAACCAAACCAGCCCAACAGCAGCAGCAGCACCACCACCACCATCGGCGGCGGTTGGGCAATGCGTTCCCTCTCTCTTCCCTGTTCCGCGGTATCCCTTGCCGCTTGCGCCGCCGCTTGCGCCGCTTGGACCCGTCGCTTGTCCCTGGGTGTACGTGTGCGTGTGTCGTTTGTGAGACGGTTGGTTAGTGTTTTCACATTTTGTTTTTGGTGTGTTTGAAAACGCAACGAGAGCAGGGGTACACGTGACAAGAGGGTCTCCCGTCAGTAGATCAAAGCAAACCGACACTTTTGTATCACACCTTTGGGCTTCACGCCTAGCCACGCTCCGCAGCCGATCTCTCTCTCACTAGCTGGGTGGTTGCCGTCCGTCGCCGCTACACGTCTAGCCGCGCTCCGCAACCTCTCCCTCTCCTTTCCTTGTTGAGTGCAGTCCCCCGCCACTTCGTCCCGTTGCTGGTTTCTAGGAGTACATGTGAAGACGGTGGTTACGTACTTGATCAATTTACGTTTTGAAAAGCAGTTGCGCGAGACTTCTTCACAGCAGCGTACCATGACCACCACCGTACCTCGAACACGTAGCTTAGGACTTCATGTTCCCTCTCACTAGCTGGGTGAGCCCTGTCTCCCACCGCTACACGCCTAGCCGCCCTCTGCAGCCGCTTCATCTCCCTAGCTTGGCTAGCGCTGCCCCTTGCCGGTTCGACCCGTCGCTGGCTCCTGGATGTACATGTGTAGAAGGTGGTTGGTTTTTTGAAAAATGTATTTGCACGAGAGATCATGCGCCAAGGTCGAGCCGTACAACGCATGATGACTACCACCGTACGACACGATACCATGAACACGTATCTTTGAGCCTCCCGTCTGGCCGCGCCCCGCAGTCGCTTTGTCTCCCTCCGTGCGCCGGCTAGTGTTTGCCGAGTGCAAACGCTGTATCGCAGTTGTTGCTGCCGGTGTTGCTGTTGTGTTCCCTGCTGTGTTCTCGATGTGCTGCTGTTAGACGAACCAGTAGTAGCAGCGTTTGCGTCTAGGCAACGAAGTGGTTGCTGCGTTGACATGCTGATTTGATCGAACAACAGCAAGCACACGAGAGCAGCAGAACAAAGTGAACAACCCAGCGAACGGTTCTCGTTTGCGTCTCTAGGTACACACGGCATGCCAGCCAAGTGCAGCGCAGCACAGGCGGTGCTGCTGGCTGCCTTGGTGCTGATCGGGTGATGATGGTGTGTCCGCTCAGCTGTCTGCTATTAATAGCTGTGTTTTCTGCGGTGTATCATCGCACTCTAAAATCAGATTGGTCGCGTCGTAACTCCAAAATCAAGTTAGCTGTACGGACAAGTTATGGTCGGTCGAAAAACCAAGATGCTATTCCGGTCGAAAAGGCCTTTATAATCAAGTGATTTGGATTTCAGCCACTTCTGAACTGGACCCCATCTTTATGAGGCGCGGTGTAAATTAGCAACTCGCATTCGCTCGTAATAAGAAAGGCAGGCTGAGATTTACAGGACAATATGACAATCGGGTACCGTCATATTGAATATAGTGTAGAACGCACACTGTTACAAAAACGAAATCAATCCTGCGTCATAATTTCTGCCCGTTCTTACAGTAGATGGATGTCCTGCACTATACCAGATATGCACGTGGTTTATATTTCCTGAACGCTTAAGAAGCTCATCGTCAGAGAAGTCAGTAGGATAGGATGACACTTTAGTTTTCACCATTTCAGTGTACACGCCCCGGGATCCAATGTGACACCACAGTGAGATTGTCCTTCAATCTTCCAATCACCGGCAGTATGCAGAAAAAGTGTAGCACCATCCGTAAATGTCTGTAGGATCGGTGTACGTGATTATTCGCGTGCAGCAGTGTCGAGGCGCACGAAGCTGGTTAGGATACCATCAAACTATGTATGCTTAGATCGGACGCGCGACGCGGCCGTGGCCTAGACTTTTGCCAGGGTGCTAGACGTTTGGTTGACGCATGCCATTCAAAACCGATGCATGCGCCGTCGACGTCGATGATACCAGACGCGCCATGTAAATCAATAGAATGTTCGAGACACGGACTTTTATATGGCAGTATGGATCGATATGATCGTCGTGCGTAGTGAATATACCGGTACTTGCTGGCTGTGTTGATCAGCATGATCTCGGCTGAGACGCGCCGTATTGAAATTCTACTCCGTCGAAAATAATGTGCCTCCCAAACTATGCTTCAAATATACAAGATAGCAAGCAGGGAGTTTGGTTGAGACACCTCGACACCAGGCCAGGGGTCTATCGGAAGTCCAGAAGACGATGAAGTATGGGTAAGACCTCGACCGGGGCAGGAAGCTTCACACCCGATATAATACTTGCATTAAACGATCGGTGACAGAGTTAAATTATACGACAGCACAATCAAGATTGTATAGATAGATCCGAGATTGGAACAAGATGAGCTCCAAGTTCTTGAAAACCGAACATCTGAAATATTGTATCGGAGCCGAAGTCATTCGTTTGGACCTCCGGCCAAATTGGCGAGAACAAGAGCAGGCAGCAACGATGTCAGAATGCTCCACCCATCCTACATGCTTGTTACTTTTAATGTCTTGGTTGTACGTAGTTGCAACGATTGCTGTCTCGCTGAGTATGTGCACAATGAGCACCGCGGGACACGACGGGCACGATCCTCCTGCTTCGCGGCAGGAGGCCTTATCCTAACCAACACTACCATACCATTTAACTGATTAGTAGTAGAGCTACACTGTACATAAAACACAAGTGCCAATGTTATTATTATTATTTTTGAATATCATTTTTACTTCCCAGCTTCTGGACAAGCCGTGGTTACAGGTGTCGTCCCTTCACCCCCCCGGTACGTGCCTCCATTTTTGTCGGGCTGAGGGTTCAGCCTTCCCAACGCTCGTCGTTTTTCTTCGAAGTTTGCTAACTCACGCTCTCGCGCGTTCCGCAAGACATTATTTTGCACAAGAAAAAGTCCCTACGAATACGAGTATGCGTTCTGGGGGTCTCGAACCTGAGAAATCGACCTTGGTGGTTCCGAGTTAACCCACTAGACTATCGTATACGTCGTGAAGAGCTGGTCGAAAATATATTTTGCTGTATGTGGTAAGTTTGTGGTGCGACGTCTGCCCAAGCGGTGATTGACACCACAGCCACCATATGTGGGAACGGAACGCGCTTTTAAGATAAGTCAATGCCCGGTATATGCCATAACGAATGCAGGTCAACTCGGGACATGTATTGTTGCTGTCTGTTCTGCGCCTATACTTCGGAAGTCAAGTGGATAGGGCTTTACAGCGATTCGAGCACAGACGCCTGCTACGGTAAGTAGCACCCGGACTTCCTGAGGCGGCTAGAATATCGAGTTCTACGCTACACCAAAAACACGTACTTGACACAATTGTGCGTATTGCCCAAACAACAATTCCATTCATCAGATGAAGGATGAAGAGACACGTGAATCCCAGAATGCTTGGCTAAACGGCGCCACCCTAGCGAGGCACGCGTCCAAAAAATGCAGCGGGAATTTTTGCTGTGGTCTCGGAATTCGGTCGTCTGTTAACAGGGGGTAGCTCGAAAACAAAAGTCACAATTGCCTTGGAAATTCACGATATGCCAGAGATCTCGGAGGAAAACGTGGCCCTTTGAACTGGCGCTGTTCATACAATGTTCGACATGTTTGCCTTTTGCGCCGGGTGCAAAGCCGTAGGGCTTCTTCTGGCCGGCTCTACCGGACGAAAAGCAGGTCTTCGGGGCCAAAGTCTGAATGTGGAACACGAACTGTCATGTGGAAGACACCGTGTATGGCAATTCAGAGAGGCCAGCTGGCATGAGATTTGTTAGAAATTTTGTTGTTCTTGGAGACGCCAAATTAAATGTGTACCATATTACACCTACTAAGTTTGCGCTTGATGAGCAGCAACCTGTTTCACGACCAAAATAACGCTCTATCGTACACTCCGAAAAGGTGCTCACATGCAAACACTAGAAACACATGCCCCATTATTTTGACTGGAAGACAACAATTAGACACACGCTTATTACCGCTATACCACTGTAGTTTGCAAAGAACCACGTGGAGTACGTCTAGTATACCCCTGACAAAAACGACAAAAACGCCAGAGCGCGGGGGTCACCCTGCGGCTATCACGATCACGTATACTCGAAAAATTGTCATACGTAGTCGAATGGTGAACTACCCTGAATAAAAATATCGCCAGCGAAAGCGGCCGCCGCGACACCAACACTTAGATAACCGACTCCACGCTTTTTTCAACTAAGTCCACCCGAACGGCGCACGCACATACTAGTACATAAATACTCACTCAAACAAACCTAAACATATGGACGAAGACCGGAAACATACGGCTGGCTTTGCCGATCGTAGCGTTTGCTGTGAGCCACGGTACTTGTGCAAGGGCAGCAATGTCTAAATACCGACCAAGAAGACAAAGCACCGGTTGTTCACGGTGCCCATCGAAACGAGTACAGTTCCGAAAACCTCAACCATCTCGATGAGGCCGGCGTATCATTCCTGAGAACACTCAACTGTAGATATACATCTAATTATTACACACGGATGATTCACGCGTGAAAATCACACCTGTAGTAATACACTGGGCACGAAGTATACTGGGCACGAAACACTCTGGGCACGTTCCAATTTTGAGAAATACATTCGCAACTTTGAACAGATGACGACTCGTATAAAAACGTGGATATCAACAGTGGGCTGCGTGTTGGGCGCTTCGCGGTGCCGACTACCCTCAACCTCCGACCTTCCCATGATCGCAATGCAGGGTGTACATACGAACGCCTTCTCGAGCTGGAGGGGGAGCGGACGCAACCCGACTGTTCACTGCTAGACATCTTTACTGTGGGGCGGTGTGGGCAGATGTGTACCTGGTACCAGGTACATGCTATCCACAACAACGACATAAAGTTAGGCTAAAACCTCCAATTTACTGGTGAAGCAGCGCGAAGTCCGTGCCAAGAGCGTCCGACACGCGGTAGTCCTCAACAGTCCCGCGGAACGCGTCGTAACCCTCCACAATTACGCCGCCGTTCTCGTCCACCACTGGGCGGGCGGTCTCGCCCAGGATTCCGGACAGGTTCGGGTTATCGATGGCAAGGCCGTCTAGCCCGACGTCCATCTGCCAGAACTCCAGGTAAGGGAGGACGCGGCCGTCCCAGTTGATTTCGCCGCCCTCCTGGTAACCGAACCCCGCGTTGAGACGCAAGTCGACCGTTGGGGTCATGATCTTGAAGATGGCGTGGATGGACTGCACCTCGGCCAGGCCATGCTCAGCAACGTATTTGGCGCACCAGTCGGGTGCCGCCATCTGGTCGAAGCTCATCACCCAGTCCTCGAATGTCTCGGCCGCCAAGTCACGTCCACCATCAAGCATTTCGGCGTACATGCGAGCCCAGAGCTTGTCCCCGCCAAACTGTCGGCATTCCACGGGTAGATTCGACGCGGATATATCGATACCGTCGTTTACGTAGGCGTCCCTCATGGGGACGAGGAGCTGGTTAGCATACTGCCCGTTGGCTACGGCACGCAGGCCGCCATTGGCGAGGCAGATCGATTGTTCACCAGGACACCCGTTGGTGAGGGTTGTGTAGGGGTCTCTCACTTCGATCACGAGGGAGTTACCGTCCGAGATTAGACTGAGTCCTGTGACCAGTTGGCGGTCGGGGAATTCGTCGCGATCGGGGGCAGTGAGGCGGACGTTGACGTGGAAGTCGGCATCTGTGTCCTTGACTAGACAGTACCAGCCGCCGTCGACTCCGGACCAGTTGATTCGCTGACCGCGGAGGCCCTGCATGTGTGGCTCACCACACAGGCTGCTTCCGGTTGGGCACACTGAGGACCGTCCATTTGAACACGTACGAACGAGAGCGAGTGGGCAACAGGAAAATGGTAAGTATGGGCTGTTTGCCTAGGCTTGATGCCGTGGTTGGCAGTATCATTACTCCCGCTATGCCTGCTGTACTCGTACGCACCTTCTGGCCTATGCTCCAGAAGATGAAATACTCAAATATCAAGGGAACGACGCCCTTCGTGCCACCGATGTGCTGCAGAAGCACACGATTATCACTGTGCGCTATTTCAAACACCTACGCCATGCATCGAGTCACAACGACCGTGACATACCTATTGGGTCTTCACGAGCGCGGTCCAGGTCCAGGAAGGCGTGGAAGCAACATAGCCGGAGAGGAAAAGGTTGATAGGGTGCATTGTTAGAGGGTGTTATGTCGATCGCATACCACAATAATCCCCTCGCAGAAACGGCACTCATCGCCGATAGCGGCACCAGTATCGGCTGCATGTCTAGAGACTTCACACGTTTGATACGTAAAACTTCAAGTATCCAGACCAACGCCGGGCGTGCCTGCGAATACCTCACGCCGTGTCAGGCTGTGTTTTGTTGGTCGCATGCAAACACCGTAGGTAATACCGAAACGCGGTGTGCAGATAATCTTGGTTAATGTCCGACTTTTGGCACCTCTATAACTGAAAACAATATGTGCTTGCGATTAGATATGATACCATTCGATGTCAAATCAGCCTTCACCATAACGTAATACGATGTACGTGGTGACTCTCTGGACCGGTCTAGCGCGGAGAAGCCATCGTGCATGCGAAGATCGAACTGTCAGACTCTCTGTCGTGATTTTGAAGCTATAGAGGATACGTTTCCAAGACAATACCGCCTAACTGTTTTTGCGGAAACCCCTAAACCCGCAAGGCACCAACTGGAGGATAGTCACCCCCCCCCCTTCCCAAAGAGGCAAGGTCAGTCAAACCACCATGTCCATCTGCGTCACACGATGTGTCCATCGGCCATGTGCGCAATCGTGCATCATGCGTATTGGCCCTGAGCACGTTGGACCCTTCGTTAATCAATCGCGTTCCTTGTTTCGACCATTGTCGTACTGGATCTATCGAACATGCTTGATGCCGGAAAGAGCTCCGAGCACTTGTAGTTCTGGACTCTCTTCGGCGAGTTCGGCAACGAGGTGAGCTGCTTGCATCATTAGCCTGAGAGTTCAACATCGCTGTACTATCAAATGACGCGTTAAAACACAAAAATCATACTTGGCACGCAGAAGTGAAAAATGCATACTCACTGCAGCAGTTGTCGCCGGCGGTGTCCATCCCACAGCTGCCGCTGACCGTTTGATCCGAAGACGTATAGTTACATCCCTGCAACAACGAAATGTATCGGAACACGGTATTGCAGCAGTACCAGAATCAGAACTCGACCTTGCTTTAGGCGCAGCTCCTAGGCACGTTCTCAACCGTTGTAACCTGCTTGATGTTCCGAACGACTGGATACGTGCAGCACCACTGTAGGTGGAGAGAAATCTTCTGTGTTTACCTTCCTCCTGTGTGACCCCGGCTGGTGCGTCAAACATCTGACTGGCGCACAGAATAAATGGGATGAAAAACACACACACAACACTGTACGGGTAACGCATATATATGCACAGTCGCTTCAGCTGTGTTTCGATCGAATCTACCCCCGGTTTCTGCACAGTATGTTGTTCAGGGTCCCGACAGGACAACCCGACGAGCCACACGTCTATCTTTAGCGACGGAGATCTCTTTCTGAAAGTGGTATCGCAGGCTGCGACAACACAGCAGCCTTGATGTGTATATCAGTCAATTTCAGGCTCTCCGGAGCAAAGGGAGCCTGACGCAATGCATCAATTTGCGTTAAGAAGAACACCACGTCGAGACTGCATTTAGTCGACAAAGTAGTATGCATTGCGGTGAACTCCCCGACGTACATCTCCTGAGCTCCTGCCGCTGCACGCATTTCGTTGCTTTTGCTTCGTGGTGGTTCCCACTGCATGCTGCGGAAACGACAAGGCCAAGAGGCCCATCGCCACCATCGCCGAAGAGCGCATCATGATATTTCCTGTACCAACGACGTATGGACGGGAAGGACAACCAGTGCGTTGTTTAATTGACGGCACCAGAATGAGACGGACGCAGCTTAATGTGGGGCGTGATGGTAAATTCATCTACTGATCTCGTATTTCGAAGTATAATATACCACGGATTCGTTGTCGTCAACGTCGATCAGACCGGTGCAGTGTAATGCAGCACTATCTGTCCTGGTAACACGTTAATGAACACTCATTGGCACGATAAAGTAGTACGCCATAAGGGACGTCTTCAATAGCATGGGAAATGCGGGGTTTTTGCAGACTGTGCTGACCATGCATACGAGCACGGTGCGTAAGCTCGAGAAGAAGAGTTCTCTGCAACGCTTGTTACTGGGCTGGAACCCAAAGCAGAGTATATACCGCATTGCTTTAAAGCAGCCAGGTTTCCCGAGTATCACACAGCAGAGAAGCATGTAAACGGAGCACCCGTGGTATTCTCAGGAATAGAGAGAAACCATGAGGGCGAAGGAGAGGGCGTGAGAGAGAGCACGAGACAGAGAGAGGGAGAGAGAGAGAGAGAGAGAGAGAGAGAGAGAGAGAGAGAGAGAGAGAGAGAGAGAGAGAGAGAGAGA
>JAYJMJ010264774.1:0-13868 GCA_036873875.1 Laminaria ephemera | reverse complement strand
GCACGCAAAGGACGCAAAGTTCGCAAAGAAAGGACAGTAGATGATTGCACGCAAAGGACGCAAAGTTCGCAAAGAAAAGACAGTAGATGATTAACCTTTGCGAACTTAGCGTCCTTTGCGTGCAATAATTAACTATTTTGATAGATGCCCCATCAAACCATCTTAATCACTTATCGAATGATTAATTTTTGAGTTTGGCTACTCGTCTCATTCCTCAATTCTACAAAATAAATGCCCTGCGATAGATCACTGGCCTCTATTTCGATGGTTGTAGCATTCGCTCTTGTATCCAGCTGTTTCAATAATTTTCCAGAAATATCCATCAACTTGATTTTATAAGCAGATGAACTGCTAGGTAAATCAATAAACACCTTGTCAATGGCAGGATTAGGACGCAGGAGGAAAGTATCCATAGCTTTAGAAGTGCTATTGAAGTTGGGGGCTACTCTCGCATTGCCATTGCTCTGACATTCCCAAACTTGATCGGGAGTCGTTAAATTATATAAGGAAAGGCAAGATCTGCCAGGTGTATCGCTGCAATAAAAGGTGCCATCCTGATAGTACAAGGTGCTGCTCGAATCAGTCTCTACAAAAACAAAATAATAACCGCCAAGATTATACAAGCTTACCGAAGTAGTAGCGCAGTCATTTTCATCTACTACCGAACCCAACCATAAAAATTTATCGAAAATGGCGTCTTCTATTAACTCAAGGCAGGTAATGGTAATAGGACTTTCGGAAATAGTACAAGGCGTTAGTACATCCTCTTTTATTTCATAATCAAAATGAATGCGCTGACCTTCTAGTGGTACTAAGTCAAGTTCCTCTGCAAAATAGGGATCAAATATGCGACCATCCGTTAACTTGATAAAATAGTAAATTTCACCACCACAATCTTCATAAAAGAAAGTCCCTGTATATCGAGCACAACTACCATTGGCGGTTTCGTACTCACAAGACCCATCCTCTTCCGTAGCAGCAGCATTGTAGTTGAGCGCACTAGCATCCGTACAACCCTTTATACTAGTAGGAGAGGGATTACTGCCACACGTCCAGGTCTGGACAATAGTAGTTAAACCATAAATGGCTACACAAGAATAGGTAGGCGTTTCATCGCAATAAAAAGTACCATTGTCTAAATACAGTTTGCCTTCTGCTCCATTTTGGATAAGTACAAAATTGTAAGAACCTGCATCATATACAGTAATACTTGCCCCTTCACAATCTTGTTGGTTGACATAATCGTTCAACCAAGCGTAAGTGTCAAATACTGGATCATTCTCCGATTCGGTGATAGCAGCTACACTGCCACAAGTCCAAGATTGAACCACAGTAGTTAAACCATAAGCAGCTACACAAGAATAGGTAGGTGTTTCATTGCAATAAAAAGTACCATTGTCTAAGTACAGCTTACCTTCTGTTCCATTTTGGATAAGTACGAAATTGTAAGAACCTGCATCATACACGGTAATGATTGTACCCTCACAATTGTTTGGATCGACATACTCTCTCAGCCAGGTATAAGTATTAAACAACGAGCCATCTTTTATATTTTCATATTGGCAAGAGCAGTCTTCTTCGGCAGCAGCAGCATTATAGTTTATCGCATTGCCATCTGTACATCCCTTTATGATAGTGGAAGAACTAGGAGTTCGAGATTGACAAGAACCGTCTGCATCATTACAGCCAGCTATTGCAGGTGTTAGTGGTGGTAGCGGTTCGGCTGTAAAAGTTGGTAAACCTGTGCCTACGGGACTGGCACCAGCAGGGGGGCTAGGGCTAGGACCGACAGGACCAACAGGCCCGACAGCGCCAGTAGGTCCTCCGCCAGGGCCAACAGGCCCGACAGGCCCTCCCGCGCCAGTTGCACCTCCCGTAGTATTTCCGCTTACAGTACCTGTATTCGTAGTAGGCGTATCACTAATCCCAGTAAGGGCATTGTCATCCACCGCAACAAAGGAAGTATATTCTGTAACTAAATTATATTGTAAACCCAATTGCGTAATTTCCTTTTCAATACTTAGCTCATCTCCTTCCTTGCTAGAAAGTCCGTAATCCGCTAGTAATTGAATTTTTTTGCGTGCCCATAAGTATTTTAATGCCACATTTTCATCCGCATTGGCTTGGTAATCACTAAAATGGAGGGTAGTCGAAATCTGACTATTGGCAAGATCGCCCGTAAGGGTAAGACTTCCGCCACAAGACTTAACATATTTTCCGTAAATAATAACTGGACGTTCCGCAAAGACATCAGGAACACTCAATGGTTCTACATCATAGACATCCATGCCATCAAATTGCACCTTGATATTGGTTAAGGCAGGCCGTTCAATATATTCTTTGAAGGTCGTAGCCACTGCTTGTGCAGTCGTACCACTCGGAATGATAAACGGCTCGCCTTCGCCTACATAAGCAATGCCTTCAATAATATATCGGTTGACATTTCTACCAATACCAAAGGCAAAGAAATTGGCATTATTTAAATTTTGTCGAATCAACTCGAAGGTCTGTTTTTCAACGACAACATAGCCATCTGTTAGAATCACATAAGTTCTGGAGTAATTATCTGTTCCTTCCATGCTTAAAGCTCTTTGCATGGCTGGTAATAATCGGGTGCCACCGCCACCTCGAAGATTATCAATAAAAGCAACGGCTGTTGTAATATTTTGCGGAGTAACGGGCAGCGAGTTTTCGGAATAGACAGAAGAACCACCAGAGAAAAAGAGAATATTAAACCGATCATTTGAAGTTAGACCACTCAATAAATTCGTAATCATTTGTTTGGACGTTTCAATCGGCTCTCCCCGCATCGAACCAGATATGTCCATAATAAAAACATACTCCCGAGGAGGACTCTGGTACTGCGTGGCTACTCTAGGCGGCTGTATCATCCCTAAAAAGAAATTCTCTTCTTCTCCTTCATATAGCAATAGGCCCGTTTCTACCTTATTCCCTTCCAAACTATAATCTACGATAAAATCTTTTCCTGGGGTAGTCTGCAAAGAACAGCTTGCAGTTGTACCTTCGTAGGTAAACGGTGCTTCATGGGAGGTGCAAGTAGCCGTAACCTTCATACCCGCATTGATTGCTAAATCAATATTTAATGCAGTGCCAGCAATAATGCCAAGGGAATCTTCAATGTTCGTTTGGATCGCCCAGTCAAAGTCTGCTAACGTTTCGAAGTATCGTGGGCCTACTAGGTTGGGAAATACAAATTGGTAAATGCCTTTTTCAGGTTTTATCAATTCGGTATAATGCATCTTAATTCTCAATTCTTGACCAGGTTGTATGTTTGCCAAACTCATTTGGAAAACATTCGGACGTTCTTGTTCTAATAGAGTGGCAGTTTGCCCGTTATTACTCGCAGTATCGAATATTTGTTGGGCTTCCGCTTTTTCTTTGATGTCTGCATCAATGACCCGATCATCTAAAATCATTTGCATGCTATATACGGCAGCGTTGGTGGACATCGGGAATACATAAGTCGCATCAAGTGTTGCTTCCCCTGAGTTTTCATAAACTTGCTCAATTTCGACAGTAGCAATTACGCCGCTAATGGTCGCTTTAACATTCGTAGACTGTAAAGGAAAATCAACTAGCGTATTTTCGATAGTTGGAATCACTAAGCAAAAAGGGGATTCCGTTCGGTCGGGGAGAGTAGTTTGTGCAAAGGTGGTGTTGGCGCAAATTAGTAGCACCATTAATGGGACAGTTAATAGGTAATGGAATACTTGAAGGTGAAGTAGTTTTTTCATAGAATTTTATTTAATAAAAAAAATATAACAGGCTATCCGTCTAAGGTTGTAAATTGCTAAAAATGAATTAATTGCATTCTGTTGATTTCTAGTCTATTGCGTCTCCGCCGTCAACCGTAGACCGATAGCCTTATAATAAAAAAGGACGCTCTTTTCCAAATACCATTTGATGGTAACTTCTCTGAGAGAGAGAGTTGGTAGATGGAGAAATAATTGATGGATTAGTAACGGAGAGTACGATTAGAAAATAAGGCTATCCTATTTTTAGGAGATTCAAGTTACATGAAATCTGTATAAAATGACTCCTAATTATATAATTTGCCATTCTTAACTTATAACTCATAAGAACAAGATCATAGTTGACAGAATTTGTTCAATTGATGATCTAGTGACCTTATGCTATTTTATGCTGGATAGTAATAAACTTAGGACTAAGTTTACGAGAAAATACCCCTCAAAGATAAGTAAAAATAGAGAGGATACCAAATTTAGGCTTGTCTAGTAGCGTACATTATCAAATCTATTGTTTCATTTTAATAGGTGTCATTTATTCCTTATTGCGTACTAAAAATGATACCCCACCAAAACTTTAGGCATTATAATTGCCTTTCATATATAAAAGGCATAAATTGCCAGTTCATTATGCAAATCTTTCCATTCTAGAAGCATCTTTCTTCCATTGATGTCTTATAGCACTACTACAAGATTAGCCCAACCCTCTTTCAATTTCAATTTCAAAGATTACTACAGTCATTATTGATTATCCTGTTTTTGGACAGGATTGATAATTAGCTAGTGCGTACGTGTAAATCACGTCTAGTAAATAACTCATTATCAGTAATTAATAATTAATTAAGCTCTATCGGAACAACAAGAGACAGTGATGTAATTTTGTATCAGCCGTTATGAACCGAACACCGAATTTATTGTATATCCAACTAGTTTTTGGCTGGCTTGCCCTGCCATTCCTATTCCCTTCTACGGTCTATTGTAATAATTATTTATTAGATAAGACTATGAATGTCCCTGTAAATCAAGTCTTTACAGATACGATTTGTGTAGGTACTTGCTTAAGTGTAGGGGAGGAAGAATTTTGTCAAACAGGTACTTATACTGTTATTGTCCCAACAGCGGACGGGTTAGGAGATAGTACGGTTATTGTTGACCTAGTGGTCGAACCAATGATCGTTTCTTACCAAGATTATACGATTTGCGAAGGGGATTGCTTTCGGACAGGCACAAAGGTATGGTGTGACCCAGGGACTTACCAATATGAAACCTACACAGAGGAAGGTTGCTCCATGATTATCGTCTATAATTTAATAGTAAGACCTCATAAAGAAACTAGGATTAATCAGGTAATTGGTTACGATGAATGTATTGATTTTGGGTCAAATACTTTTTGCCAAACAGGAGAATATGAATTACGCTACGGTACTCAATATGGCTGCGATAGTACGATTTTTATTAACCTGATAGTAGAAGAATTAATCGTCAATGCTTTTTCTCAAACCCTATGTGCTGGAGCGTGCTTATCGGTAGCAGATACTATGCTTTGTGAAAGTGGCTTGTATGACTTTATGTTAGAAACTGCTACTGGCAAAGATAGTTTAGTACGAGTGGATTTGCGCATTCAAGGAGCCTTGTTAACCAAATTAGAAGAAAGTATTTGTGATGGTAGGGCGTACGAAATAAATGGACTCGCCTTGACGACCGCTGGTAGTTATGAATATGTCTTCTCGGCTGTTAATGGCTGCGATAGTTTGGTACAATTAGACTTAGCCGTTGGCGAAGTAACAAGTACTACGGTGCAAAAACAATTGCCTGTTGGAGAGTGCCTCGCAGTGGGTCGGAATATTATTTGTTTTGAAGGACGCTATGATTTTATCTTTCATTCAATGGCAGGCTGTGATAGTATCGTTATCGTGGATTTGTCTTTTGAAAATACGACCACCACGACCACTACAGGCTCTACTAACGAAGAAGGAGGCGTAGGAACAAACCCTACAGATAGTATGCCCGATATGACGGAAGTGCCTGTTGTACCTATGGACACTATTGGCCCTGGTGGTTCCGTAGGGGGCGGGGTGGACTCGACGCAAGTGTCTACCACCACTACTATAGATAGTTGTTTGGGAAATATAATTAGAGAACGCTTGTGTTTTGGAGAATTTTATACCCTTGGCAATAATACCTTTTGGGAAGGTGGAAGATTCAATCTGACATACGATGCTCCGCTGACTTGTAATAATAATCTAATTCTCGACTTATTCATTGAGACAGATAGAACGGAAGTATTAGAACAAACAATCTGTGAAGGAGCTACTTATCAAATAGGTACTCAATTTTTCAATGAAACAGGGCAATATGAGGTGCTATTGCAGGCAGGTAGTGGCTGCGATAGCTTAGTCACACTAGATTTGATAGTAGGTCAAAAAAAGGACACAACGATTATAGAAACTATCTGCTATGGTGATTTTTATTTACTGAATAACCAACTCATCACAACAGCAGGTACCTATCCTAATTTATACCAAACCCAACATGGTTGTGATAGCATGGTCGTCATTGAATTAATAGTGGACGGTAGCGATCCAATTACAGAAAGAATAGAAATATGTGCAGGTTCTTGTTTTGAAGTAGGGCGTAATAGAGCTTGTGTAAGTGGACGCTATAATTTTATTTTTGAATCGGCTACAGGCTGCGATAGTGTAGCAACTATTGATTTAATAATTCCAGATACCGTTCGAACAGAAATAAGAGATACCTTTTGTCAGGATGATAGTTATGCAATAGATATATTTTCAGTAACAAGCCCCGGTCGCTATACCGCAAGGCTAACGACTACGAAAGGCTGTGATAGTTTAGTGTATGTGGATTTAGCCACTATTGATTGTGAAATTAATGCGGTACAAGACGCAGATACTGTTATTTGTGGTGGTAATACAGGAAGCTTTTCTTTCGCTTTAGTAAAAGGATTGTTGCCCTTTACTTATAAATGGGCTTCGGAAGATCGAGTACATAGCGCACAAGGAAGAATAGATAGCTTAGACCAAGAATTATCTTTTACGAATTTACCAGGAGGGATTTATACAGTGACAGTATCAGATAGGCTAGGCAAAGAAGCAGCGCTAGAAATAGAAATTATTCGACCAGAAGAAATCTCAACGACTTGGAGACTGCCAGAATTTAGGGGCTTAAATTTTGCTTGTGCAGATGATGCGAATGCTTTTTTAGAAGTATTTCCTGATGGTGGTGTGCCACCTTTTAGATATGAATGGAGTAATGGCGCTAAGACACCTCGTATTGAAAATTTATCAAGTGGTGACTATACCGTCACTATCACCGATCATTATAATTGTTCGCATATAGATCGGCGTATTCTAAGCGAACCTCCTCAATTAGACATGGCAGTAGTCAGCCAAAATCCAGCCTGCGATGATTTAGTTTCTGGCTATATTGATGTAACTACAATGGCAGGAGGAATTGCCCCTTATGAATTCCGATTAGGTGGGACTAATTACGCTACAGAACAACAATTTGAGGATTTGGAGGCAGGGACTTATACTTTGATCGCAAGGGATGCTAATAATTGTCAAATAGATACTACGGTGGTTATTAAAGAACCAAAAATTATAGATTTATCCTACGAAGATCAAATATTGATTGAGCTAGGGGATGAAGTAGATTTGGATATAGTCGCATCGCATCCTGTAGCTAGTGTCGTTTGGTCAGAAGGAATTACTAGGTCTTGTGAGGATTGTTTGAACCCTTCTATTAGGCCACTAGTAGCAACTGATTACGCTTTTACGGTTACTTCCGAAGATGATTGTACGACCACTGGCTTTTTTAGTGTACAGGTGTCGATGGAACGAGATGTTTTTGTTCCAAATGTATTCAGTCCTAATAGCGATGGTCTGAATGACCGCTTTGCGATATTTGGCGGGCCAGAGGTTCAAAGTATTGATTATTTTAGGGTGTATTCTCGTTGGGGGACCTTGGTCTATGAGGCTAGTAATTTGCAGCCAAATGATTTACAAAGTGGCTGGGATGGCTATTTCAAAGGCCAAAAAATGGATATAGGGGTGTATGTATGGATGGCTCAACTTACGTTTATTGATAATGTGGTGGAGGATTATAGTGGCGATGTATTGTTGAAAAAGTGATGAGTTATGAGTGATGAGTTATTATTCAAATTAGATGTTGACCTTTCCGCACAAATTTATCTTTGTCTCTTCTGTAGTATAGGCATTTAATATGTTGTCAACATCAAGTGCGGATAATAACTCATCACTTTTTTTTACTTTGGCGAGCGATAATTGCTTCTACTGCTTTAACTGTCATATTCAAGGATTTAGCAATGATAGGGATGGGAATGTTATTTTTATAACATGCAGGTATGATAGCAAATTTTTGTTGTTTTATACCTTGTTTTATACCGCGTTCCTTAGCCCTCCTTTCTGCCAATTGTAATCTTCCTCTCGCATCTTGTTCCCTCATTCCTGCATAAATGTAAGCATCGTATTCTTTCTTTGACCAGTTATGCATTTTTGCGATTTCATAAGCAGCAAGTAAGCCTTTATCTTTAATACCAGTAGGAACAAAGGTTAATCTATCAGCTTTTTTAATAAAATAAGTCCACTTATCTATGATAGTCGTTAATTCATTTTCTTTTTTCTTAAACTTGGTAAGCTCAATAAATCTAACTTTTATATCGTCTAAGGCGCAACTATCCGTTTCTTCATCAATCATTAAATGTTTAGAAAAATAGTTGGTAGAAGGGAAAAAGTCAAAATTCAAGATACCGATAAAATAAAGAGGATGTAATATCGAATCTTCTTTCACTTTACCAACTTGACTAGCGTATTCTTTGCAGCTATAATATTGAATTCTTTTTTCAAAACCATACTGGTCAGGCACTTGTATTTCAATGATAAAAGACTGACCTTTCTCATCTTTAGCTTTTACAGCTATAATAGAGGCCCTTTCCCCTCGTATTTTTAGTAATTGAAATGGGTCAATTAATTTTATGTTTTTGATATGGTCTACTCCTTCTAAATCTAGGATAGTATTAAGGAAAGAGATAAGAACCACCGTCTTTTCTTCATCGCCAAATATTTTGCGAAAAGCTACATCATTTTTTACATCTACAAATCTCATCTCTTAGTTATTTTAGCGTCAATACTTACGAGTTGGTCTGTATCACGGAATTTATTCCGTGTGGACTGCTATCACCTAAAAGGGCTTTCTTATAAAACAAAAATGAAGCAATAGGAACTACTTTGAACCACAAAAGGAACACACAAAAATCATCATTATTCCTTTTGTGAAAACCCTTTTGTGCTCTTTTGCACCTTTTGTGGTTCAAAATAACTTTTATAAGAAAACCCTTTATCACCTAACTGCAAATTACGAAATTTGAAAAAGAAATGTTAGACTCGTATAATCAAAAAAAGAAATTTGTTTTTCATTATACAATTTTTCAAAATACTACTCAACCGTCATTCTATTATCATAATTCCATTGCTTTATATACTATTCCTGCTTTCCCCGTTATCTTTGTGCTCAATCTTGTAATCAGTCACGTAGAACTAGGTTTCTACACAACTAACAGCTACCAACAAAATGGAATACATCGGCGAACATCTGTTGCCTGGACAAATAGGACGATTTTTAATAGTACTTGGCTTTGTAGCAAGCATTCTAGCGACCGTGAGTTATTTCTTTGCTACCCAACGACGAGAAACAGCGGACTATGTTGGCTTGCGCAAAGTAGGGCGATTAGCCTACCTAGTGCATGGCGTAAGTCTTTTAGGCGTGATCGGTATTTTATTTTTCATCATGTCCCAGCAATACTATGAATATCAGTATGTGCAGCGGCATGTATCGGAAGACTTGCCGATGAAGTATATCTTTTCTGCCTTTTGGGAAGGGCAAGAAGGGAGTTTTTTGTTGTGGATGTTTTGGCATATTATACTAGGTTTCGTATTGATGCGCACCGCAAAGACTTGGGAGACACCCGTAATGAGTATGCTTTCCCTCGTACAAGTGTTTATTAGTTCCATGCTGTTAGGACTGTATATTTATATAGGAGAAACAGAATTAAAAATAGGCAGTAATCCCTTGCTACTATTGCGAGATACAATGGAGATTCCATTATTCAATAATAAAGATTATGTCTCCTTATTGCAAGGAACAGGATTGAATCCACTTTTGCAAAATTATTGGATGACTATCCATCCACCTACCTTGTTTTTAGGCTTTGCCTCTACGATTGTTCCTTTTTGTTATGCAATTGCAGGCTTATGGCTGGGCAAACATACAGAATGGTTGAAACCCGTGATGCCGTGGGCATTATTTTCAGGTATGATACTCGGTACAGGTATTCTGATGGGTGGTGCTTGGGCCTATGAAGCATTAAGTTTTGGCGGATATTGGGCATGGGATCCTGTAGAGAATACTTCTTTAGTTCCTTGGCTAATTATGTTGGCAGGGATACATACGAATGCGGTGGCTAAAAGTACCGGCTATTCGATTAAAAGTACCTATCTGTTTTATATCCTTTCTTTTCTACTCATTGTGTATTCTACCTTCCTGACTCGTAGTGGTATTTTGGGCGACACCTCTGTACATGCTTTTACAGAGATGGGCTTAGAGTGGCAATTGATTGCTTTTATGGTGACCTTATTAGGAGTAGGAATTGGAATGTATGCACTTCGGGCTAGAGATATTCCAGCCCCTAAGAAAGAAGAAGAAACAGCCTCTAAAGAATTTTGGATGTTCATTGGTGCCTTGGTCTTATTATTTTCCTCTGTATTGATTACGGTGTCTACGTCCTTACCTGTTTATAATAAAATAGCAACTTATTTTGATGCAAGTCATATACCTTTAGTTATCAATGACCAAGAGGCACACCATAATAAATACCAACTTTGGATAGGCGTATTCTTGGGGCTATTCTCTGGGATTGCCCAATACTTACGCTTCCGAGAAGGGAACTTTGGGACTTACAAGAAAAAATTCTTGACACATACAGGTATTGCAATCGTTGTGTCTTTGGTACTTACCTTCCTGACGACTTTGTGGATAAAGGTAGCCGCATGGCAATATTTATTATTATTGTTCAGCGGTATTTTTGCAGTTGTTACGAATGTGGATTACCTAATTACTTTTCTGAAAGGGAATTTAAAAATGGCAGGGTCGGCCGTTTCGCATATTGGTTTTGGACTAATGATCGTAGGTGTAATTGCTTCGGGTACCAACCAATTTCATATCTCCAAGAATGAATTTGCTATGCAAGGCATGTTTTCGGATAAAGAACAGGTAAAAAAGAATATCTTGCTTATCAAAGGAGAACCCATGTTTATGAGTGGCTACATGGTCAATTATGAACGAGATACTATGATTGGTAATTTGCGAGAGTATCTAATTAATTGCAAAAAAATAGATGAAAACGGGGAATCAACGGGGGATGAATTTGTCTTGCGCCCTAATATTATTTATAATAACAAATCAGAGTTTGCTGCTGCTAATCCTTATACCCAACGCTATTTTGCCGAAGATATATTTGCTTGTGTAGCAGGTGTTCCTCCTCACCACCGAGGACCAGCAGAAGCAAAGGAAGCAGAAGACAGCCTACAATATGAAGCCTACAAAGGCTTAATCGGAGATACTATTTTTGCTAAAAAACACTATGCGATCATCCAAGAAATCAATCAACAAGCTACGCATCCCGACTATCAATCTCGACAAGGAGATATAGCCGTAGGTGCTAAAGTAGCGATTAGAAGATTGGATTTTGATAGTACTTGGTATGCAGAACCAGTTATGCTACTAAGAGGAGAATTATTATATAGTTACCCTGCCCAGCTGAATGATATAAGTGTCAAAGTGCGCTTAACGGATGAAATTTTCGCTAGTGTATTTACCCCCGATGCAGCCTTGAGTTATCAAACCATAAAGGTCAAAGAAGGGGATATTTTTAAATTTAAAGATTACACCTTACAGTTTGCTGGCTTTAATCGACAACCCAAACATCCTGCTTACTTCCCAGAAGAGAAAGATATTGCAGTAGGAGCGATTATCACGGTCAAAGATAATAAAGGGGCTACCAAAACAGCAGAACCGCTCTACTTCATTAGAAATAGTCGTCCACTCAATCTCAAAGCTGAAATCAGAGATTGGCAGCTACATGTCCGTTTTTCAGAGATTGACCCGAATACGGGCGTGATGACGATAGAGGTGGCGCAGGGAAAAGCAAGCGAACAGCCTATTCCAATAGAAATTGCTGAGAACTCTTTACGAATGGATTATGTGGTATTGGAGGCGATTGTTTTTCCTGGCATTAATTTTTTCTGGTTGGGTTCTGTAATGATGATGATTGGATTGGGGATGGGCTTTTATAGAAGAAGATTTTTGGAGAAGTTATAAAAAGAGTTATGAGTTATTCCGTTCAAAAACGGAATAACTCATAACTCATCACTATTTTTTCAAATTTTCATTTTCCTTCCTCAATGCGGTCACTTCCTTTTTCAAGTCAATCACATGCAGCCACAATTCCTCAATTTGGCGCAATAAAGTCGCATCCATTTCGCCTAAATCAATCCCCTTTTTTTCCACCTCAGCCGCAGAAGGGACATTTGGTAAATGCTTATTCGCTTTAATAAAAGATTCCACATAAGAAAGATCCGTCAATTGATAAGTAGGAGCAAAAACATAATCTGCCCAACTATCAGACGTTAAGGCAACCCGTACTCTTTCTGCTAAAATACCATTGGTAACATATAGATTGTAATTGCCCGGTAGGGTAGTACTACTTGGGCCAATTAATACCTTTCCATTTCTAGAAATATGGCTATTGGCATCTGTCCAAAGACCGCTGCTATTGTTGTTCGCTGTGATGCCTTTACAAGTACAACCATCGGATTGAATCAAATCATTACTAGTTGCTGCATTGCCGTCATCACAAGATGCACCTGGCGTACCGGGTAAACCTGGATTGGTATCATCACAGTCATTTACCGCACAGATGCCATCTCCGTCTCCATCTCCGTCCGCACAAGTAGCCGTATTATCAGAACGAAAAGAAGCAACTATATTTTCCACTGTTCCACCTTGATGATAAATAGTCGCATCTACAATTAAAGTAGTAGCGGAAGTAGTAGTAGAGGTATAAATAGTGGTCCCATTTTTTTTATAGACGACACCACCGCCTTTTCGTTCTACCCGCATTTTATCCCCCATGGCATAATTACCAAAAGCGCCTTTATAAGAACCCCCTTCATAGATACGAACGGTTTGATCGGATAATAAAAACAAGGCAAAATCAATATCTTTATAATGAATGGTTTCATCTTTTTGGGAGAGACCAAAAAAGCGGTGTTTATCATTTTGAGCGACGGTCACTTCTACAAATCCGTCCGTAGAAGCCGCTAATAAATTAGTGGAAGCAGCGCCTGCATTCCAGCCATTAGAGCTTGTTTTAGTTAAGGTATTATTAGTAAGGGTGGTACCAACTAAATTGGTCCAGTTGATTGGATAAGTTTGACCGAGGAGGGCACACGACAAGAATAGCTGTAGCCATACGATAGAAAGACTTCTCATACTTAAATTAGATTTTGGATCGGTTATGTCAATAGAGGTATACTCGACTTTGAGGTAAGTCGAATTTCATATTAGTGGATTCCTGGTTGAAAATAGGAGATATAGGAAAGTGGTTTATCTTAATAGACGCAATTTATATATTAAAATTCATAAGTGCTAGTATATGGGCATATTTATATAATATCCGACAATAAGAGGTAGGAAATAAACTCGACCTGTGCAGAAAAATAGCTAGGGGATTTTGGTAGTGGAGACAAATCATACATCATACATCATACGTCATAAGTGAAAGTGTCAAAATAAGTTGAGCCATTATAGGTCAGCAGGTCAACATCTAATAATCCGTAGCTAACAAAATCCGTTGCTGAAAAAACTTAGCTACGGATTTTTGTTAGCAACGGATTATTAGATGTTGACCTGCTGACCTATAATGGCTCAATTATTTTGATACGCTGACTAAATCATAAATCCATCCTAAAAACGTTTGTTTTTGCCTTAAAAATGTAAGTA
>JAYJMJ010264768.1:0-13872 GCA_036873875.1 Laminaria ephemera | reverse complement strand
CGAGGGGGTGGTAAATATTTTGATCGAGGGTGGATTTTGAAAAAAAAATGCTTTTACGGCGGAATTCGGAATTTATTAGCCTAAACAATTCCGAAAACTGCCGCGGCCAATACGCCGCCGGCTGAAATCCAGCTTTAATGGAGGTTGTCTATAAACAATACTACAACGTGCGATCACGTCGACGGTATGATTCTAGATCTGCCTGGGGGTTGTCCACGGCACGTAAGATCACGGTGGGTGAACGTGCGTTCAGTTGGTCATCGTTGCCCACTTAATGTACCATCGTGTGTGAAATCTCAACAATCGTGAGAACTCACAGTACGATTTGGAGACATGTTTGCCGAGAGAACTCCCAAAAATAGAAACATGCAACCACGCGCAATGAGGGCGACAGTAATATATTCTACCTACCTCAGGGTTGTTTATGGTATCTGCTGCTGCTGGGGGTGCAGCAGATGTGCCGGTCTCTGCTCCTCGGTCGATATATAAACAAGGAAGTGTTCTGTATATTCATGACATCTCAGAGCAGCGATACACATATGTTGGATTCCCAAAATGCCACCAAAACTGAATATAGTCTGAGCCGGAGGGTTGTGTACGATATCTACTGTCCCGGTGGCTGCCTTAGTTTCACTGGTAATCGCCCCTCGCTTCATGTTCAGGGAAAATGTTTAGTGTAATCAGTAATCATGACCTCTGCTGAAGAACATGAAGGATTAAGAGCGATGTCACACACGAGATCTTTGTTGCAAAGAGTCTCCCGGGCAGTAAGGTACCACAGCAGTCATTGGCCTGGTTTGCGCAACCTCCAGCGCAACCCCCAGGCTAGTCCAGATCTTATGGTGGCCGTCATCGCGCGTGATATCCTGCCTTGTATTTTTATTTTCGGGGGCGCATTAGCCTAATCATCAACGTGCCTCTCAAACTTGCTCTGAGATACCAAGAGTTTTTGAAACACAGTCTTGTCTCAATATCGAGCAAGGAGCGATGACCGACGGAAGTACTCCACCCACCGCACTAGCAGACACCGTAGATATCCCTCAGGCACGTAGAAGATCCGACGGTCGCCGTCATAGCGTGCGGTAACATGTCGTATGTTTTCGGAGGCACATTAGTCTAATGTGCCTCCAAATTGTACTGTGAATCATAAAGAGTGTTGGCATCATAAACACGATTGTATATCGAGCGGTGAGCGATAACCGACGGAACAAGTGCACAATCGCGACAACAGCTGCCGTCGACAACCCACATGCAGGGCTAGACTGTTACCGTCGCCGTGATCGCGCGTGGTAACATGCCCAATACTTTCAATTTTCGGTGGCACATTAGCCTAATGGGCCCCGACGCATGTTACGGTAGAGGTGCCCATATATTGTTTCGAAGGCTCCTCGCTTGAGGAGCGCTATATCTCCATCCTAAAATCGTATTTGGCGAAAAACAAAAGTGCAACCCGTTGAACAATATCATGGTCTAGGTTAGGTATACAAAGACAATTATTGCAAAAATAAAACGAAATTCCCACGATTTTGGGTTTACGAGCACCGTCATTCAGGAACCGCTTCAGCCAAAACGTGCTACCTCTATCGTAGCACGCGTCCCCTCAAACCTTGCTTTGAGATATCAAGATTTTGGAGGACACTATCTCGCCTGTGTATCGAGCCGGGACCGATGAGCGATGGAACCACTGCACCCACCGCAGCAGTAGATGCCTTAGATAGCCCTCAGGCAGGTTACGCATTCCACGGTCGTTGTCAAAGCGCGTGACAGCAGTCTTCGAACTTCTGGGGGTGCATTAACTTAATGTGCCCCCAATTGTGGAGGCAAATTAAACTAAAGCACTTCCGGGGGCGTCGTCTATTGAAGTGCCCCCGGGGTCGCATTTATCACTTCCCTGGGGTATATCATTCCTAGAACGCATCGACTCTTCTGATAGCGCCATAAACCCCTATTCTCACTGGATCTCGTCAATGGCCGTGTGCTTCATGACGAGGGGCGTCATAGAACAGTGTTGCGTTGGTTCGCTCCATCAACTATATGTCGTCTTGGTGCGTTCGTGCTTGGACCCGCCGCATAATGAAACCCCTCGCAAATCCCAACGCCGGTCGTAACATGATGCCCCCCTTGAGAAGTTCGGCGATTAAAGTAGGGGTCGTTGTCCCGCATCGCGTCGTGATCCAAAGCGTCCCTCCAGAATCACTAGTGCCGTGCCCGGGACAGTTGAAATCGTCTAACAACGGAGTGGTTCTACGGTAGGGGGGGGCATCTTTATATTTTTCTTTTCCGCCGTCCGGGGCCACTCGGAAGAGTAACTTCCCTATTGTTTTTCGCGGTTTCCTAGCTTTTATGCTTTTTGATAATGCGATGTGCACTACCTTTTAGGGATTATTGTCACTTGTGCTGCGCCAACAAAACAAAAAATCCTGTTTGGAGAGAAATAATGAGTAGCTCGCCCGAGGGGCCTAAACGCGGTGGTGAAGATCGGGGGGTAGCCCACCTACCGTAGGAGCAGCCCACGGCGTGGTCTTGGGTCCCTGGTGTTGTACTTCGCCCAATTCCGAAAACGGATTTGGTCAGAGACCGCGAAGCCTATTGACTGCATGAGCACCACGTGAACTGTCTCCTGGGTCTGGCTAAGACTGGTGTTACTGGTAGGGGGGGGCATCTGTAGGTTTTTATTTCAGCTGTCCGGAGACACTCCGAAGAGTGACTACCCTATTTGTTTGCGGTATTTCAGCTTTTATGCGTTATGATTTCGCCATATGCACGACCTTGGGATGCTTGTCACTCGTGTTTCGCCACCTAAACAAACAATCCTGTTTGGAGAGAAATAACGAGTCACTCGCCGGAGTGTCCCAAACGCGGCGGCGAAAATTGGGGTACCCCCCCTACCGTAGGACCAGTCAACAAAGTCTTCTCGTCTTCTCTTTTCTCCCCTTTCTGTCGTTGATTACTAGCAATATATCAATAATCTCGTGTTCTTCCGTCTAAGGTGGGTTTTGCTTGTGGGTGTAACACCTGTGGGAGGAGGATTGGACGCCAAAAAACGTGTTGTCTGTCGCAACGCAAACGTACAACAATATATTTCCCATTGCGGGTCAAACATGAATTAAACACGTACAACGGAAAATTGAGTCGTGTTCTTGCTACTATAACCACGAAGACCAGGGGCGAGGGGCAGGGCGAGTCGACTCTCTCCGGGGTTGATCTTGCTTGCGACGTCCCAAAAAACACAAACAAACCGCCTGCTCCCACCCCTCCAGAGAACACACTTTATTTATTTGGTCGGAACTCTCTATATTGCATCCAATTTGGAATAACCTCCTGGTAGGGTGTCCCATCGCAACCAATGGATCAGCACGCACGCACTCAGACACAGACGGTGCCCCATCCCAACAAAAGGATAGGCACGTACCACACATGTTGATGTACATATCAAACACTTGGCGGTGACTGGGGTTATGAACGTTGCTCCACACGAATCAACCACACAGCCGGTGAATGATACGTCGGGTACATACACATGGAGCGAAAGTGACGGAATGGTCTCTGATCGCAACGAATGGACGCGGACGCATCCACACTGTTTCGTATGCGCAAGAACGTACCGTCACGGCCAAAGCTTAAATTACTATATATCGCGTGGAGGTCAACGACACCGTACGAGTAACGCTTCCGCAGCCGGCAGCCGTCCCCTTGATAGTCGGACCCGTAATCGTAACAGCCCCAATGTAAAGGACGCCTGTTCAGCCGGTTTGGTCGGGGCAACATCCCACTGGAGTGACATCTCAATGGAAATGGGTGGCGGTGTGGGTGAAACCCTGAGCAAGAGTTCCCGGATCATGTACATCGAAACGATATATCAAGCAACATAACGCGGGACTGGGAGTGCGTTTGAGTTCAGTTGACACACGATACCTATGAAAATACGTGGAAGTGTGATGAACGTAAGCTTTATTTTTCCCCATCCGTCGGAGGATAAATAAGCAAGAATAATATACAACACGTAGCGGACATGGTTTACAACACACGTCGACTGGTCGAAAAGCGGAACGTGAATGCTTGACTAATTCAATCTTCACTTAAGGGCCAGCTTTCGCTTGATGGGGTGTAGTACGGACGGTGATACATCGTACTTTAACATCTTCACACTCCAACTATTCCGAATGCACGCTCATCAGAACAACCCCAACCCATAGCAACACGACACGCTCCTAACCCAGTCCAACCGACGCACCAAAGATCGTCAACCTGGTCCGCAACAACCGGCGACTCTCGTGTAATGCAATCTCGCCAAAACAACTCGAAACCCCAGTGTCAATGTATGGCTCTACCCAAGGCAAGGAACCCGCACGTGATTTTTTGCACAACCAGGCGACCAGAGCATTGCGACAGTGTTAGCACCACATAGTGTATCTGGCAGCAAGGCTTCGAGGCACGGCAAGCCATGATCGAACATTCTGGGAGAGCTCACCTATACACGACCTCGGCAATAATAAGTCCTTCCTGTCAAAGCGAGCCATGAAGACATCCCGACATACTATCTTCAAACCACGACTGCCAGGTAGCCATTTAGACACACCGATCTTCTTGACCATCACGAATACCCTGGTATAAAGCAATAACCATGGCATGACTCCCACAGGGTGCATTCAGTCCAAGCCGAGTCATAACTACTATATGACGTAGGTCGCGTCAATATGCGACTCTAACAGAGTTCCTTCTCATCAAGGCCCAGAACTAAAGCGCTGTCATGTAACACGCTACTCTTCACCCCACTCTTCTGAGATTGGATTTTAGGATCCGAAAAAATGGCCACTTAACAGACACGCTAGCTCAGACGCACAGCCCTTGGTGGCTTGTCTTCATTGTTATCGCCTTGCGTTAAAATTGTTCACCCCCGTGGGATGTCACTGTCTGCTTAGGTATATCGGTAGGAGCTGGGAATCACTAGAGCAAAGCACTACTAGTATAGGAAATTCGATCTCAACGAAACACAAATCCTTATCCACAAAACGTTGTTTTCTCGATAAACTGAGGCCAACATCCAGTATTCGACCTTACGCGTGTTTCTTATTCTGTCGACGGCAGGCTTCAAAAACAGTCAAAATCTCCCTCCAAGAATATGTATGTCGGCCACCATGAAAATTCCTGCAATGAGAAACAAGGTACGACAACGTAGCCAATATGTCTTACAATCGTTAGGCCGTTGTTCCACCCACATTCGACACCGTGCCATTCACGGCAAAAGGTATACACACGCGAGTTGCTCCAACATCTAAGGCCCCACCCGACCAGGAGGGAAGGTACACGGGAATCGGCACAGGTACCCCATCTCTCTCTGGTTCCTTTTTCTTCCAACGAACCATGCGGTGATGTACCTCCGTGGTGTATCGGAACAAAATAACCCGATGCTTTCAATGCAAGCCCGTTGACAAGCACCACGTTCATGTACAGCAAGGGCAGCAAATTATCCCTTGCTTCCTACTTGGCATGTGCGGCGGCAGGTGTAGTCGGAACAACGTACACTGCAACTGGAAATCTAGCAACTGGCTCCAGAAAAGAGAACCCACTAACGAACCCCAGAGCGAGCCACATGCCCACAGCTAAATAGAAGCAGGGCTCTTCTTTAAAAGCTTTTTCTGCCTTTTACATAGTTGTTCATATACCCTCGAAGAACCTGGCAACGGTCAAGCGTATCCTTGATTCCTTCCCGAATAAGCTTGATTCACTAAATCGGTCGCAAACATCCTGCAGAGCCGAACTCAGTTTTAATGAGCACATTGTCGCGGCCTACGGATTAATCGCCCAAACGAACCAAGTGGGGAACGTCTTTAGTATTCCGTTGTCCCCCTCTAACAATGGTGAGTCAACTCCGACTTAGAAGATAGCGACTACGCCCAGGGCGAAGCTGACCCTGATTGACTCTATCGCCCAGAACAGGGGCCATTTCCGCAGAACTGTCCCCACAAACTATACCCTTTCTCCTCCTGGGCCATAGACGACCGATTGTGAAGATTGATCAGCTTAGTTGCCTGTTGTAATAGTTAGCCCTGTCAACAACGAAATAGCACTCGTGCAACGCGAATAAGAAAAGGAGATAATGTGGTCCCTCGAAGTGCAGAACGAATTGTGGTATTGACCTGCTACGTGCGCGCGTGGAGCAATGCCTCCATGCCACGGAAGAACCCTGCGGGTTACGTTATCGACTAGGCGAGAGAAGCGGTTTCGCTGAAACATAGAAACGACTTGTAAGTAGAGTTCCGATTTATTCCAAGCAACATCCACGTTTGCTTAATAACCTCGGATTCCAATATTCACGAATCCAGAGCTTTTTAACCTTGCTTGGCCATTATTGTTGGGACCAATCCTTGACTATATTTGACGTGAACGTATGTTGGTTTCCCCCATTTTTTCGGGTACGCTATCTCAATACGTGATAAACCATATTGACACATGCTACAGTAGAGGTGCACCAGTTTTTTTCTGAGGCTCCTTACTTGAGGAGCACTGAACCTCGCCCACAAACCAATTTTGAGTAAACTGAAAGTGCAACACGATGAACAAACCCATGGCCTAGGTATTAAAATAGATCAGATTGAAAAACAAGAACGACATCCCGACGATTTGGGGTTAAGGAGCCCCGTCTATCAGAAACGAAAAGCCCTAAAGTTCTACCTCTATCGTTGCGCGCGCCCATTCACGGAAACCTCATCCAGCGGTCTGTGAAACCCGATTCTCCAAACGTGTTGCATTCATGCTGTTACGTGTTAGGGCGCAAAATATCCAAATCGTCGATTTTTACCGGGAGTTAGTTAAGGGTATACCGTGTTTTTTTGCGCCATTAGCATATACAAGGGAAATCTGTCTATCCGTCACACCAACCACAATATAATGGCGGTAGTCATTGGTCAAAACACCTCTATACCGGAAGATGACCATAGAAGCCTGGGTACATCGGCCTACAGCCAATCACGTTCTCGGTCACCGTTTTCTGGCGACATCTCCACCGTTTTCAGGCGTGCAGAGCACCGCTCGATATGCTTACCAGAACTGGACATGGTCAACCCCGTCAAAATCTATAGAATTAAACCACAGCAGCATACGTCCCACGGAGAAAGAAAAGAGCATACGACCAATGCGGTAGAGTATGCCTAAGTTTCCCCTGCCGCTGCGTACCGTCGCACCGTATTTGCATGAACCCAAACGCAGGGAGTCAGAACACGGTAACAATCCAATAACGTACCGTATTAACGCGTATTAATCACTAAGCGAGCAATTATACGACTACTGCAAGGGAAGAGTGAAACGTGAAATACCATTAGACTACGGTGTTAGTCTATTGATACGAGCGTACCTGGTATTGAGTAGTATTGTACATATACGAAGTATATGCATAGAGCGCCGTGGCCTTTCGGCGACAGGACGCGACTAGGTTTCTGTTCTCGCCGTCTACTAAGGGTTCAGGATGTCTGCAACACGAGACAACGCCGACTCTAGATGCTCCCACCGCATTGTGTGTTCTGGCGTTCGCAATCAGTGCTGTGGTCGTTAATAGTGGTAGCTCCGAAAGACGTATAGCATGTGCTCTGTTGTTTTGTTCATGTGTTGACGGCGTTGGCATTGCCCAAGCGTTTCGAGCGGTGCTCTGTCCGCCAGAAAACGGTAAAAAAATCGCCAGAATACGGTGACTGAGCGTGTCATGGGCTGTATGCCGATGTGTCCATGGTTTTGTTGCCATCCCCGGTATAGCGGTGCTTTGACCAATGAAGGGGAGGGGGGGAAATACTGCCGTCGCTCAGCCCTTTGCTGCTCATCGATGTCTAGCCGTAACTGATTACAACCGTGGTTACTTCGTCCATGTGCTGCCCGCTTGCTTCGTAGCGCTATGCCCCAGCTACGCCAATGCTCGTTTCTGTTGCACGGGAATGTCGGGAGTTCGACGTTATGGCAGGTGAGCAAACCGCGTTGATTAAAGTCGACTGTAAACGCTCGAACGTGTATCAAACGCGTCCCCCGTTAACGGCCTATTGCCGACCGAATGCTAAAGTCAGATACGGTAATTTTCGTATGCCACGCTAATCGTCCTGACTGGGTCTTCTTAGAATTTCAACGACGGTAGGTGAGCAGGAACCACTGTGGGTTCTGGCAATATGTTTCGGTCAGTTGCTGGAGCCTGCTCGTGGCTTCGATAACTCATGATCTGCACGCTGGTTTCTCGATGTTGGTGGATGGGTCACGTGTTGGTCATCGCGTTATCGGTGTTGGCCATCTCATGGTGTACGGGATCATGATAAACGCTGCCATGAAGGTTGTAGTATCAACTTCAGACGACATTGCCTCGGTGGTGCCGAATTCGGCTACCGTGCTCTTAATCGCCGAGCTTGGGAGTGCAGTGTCACATCGCATGGTTCCTTACATGTTGTTATTCTCCACAGTAGTGTAGTGCCCAATTTTTACGTTTTTTCGACGCGTTGTGGCTCTTCGTCTCGTCGGAATATAAATTCGCCTGTGCAGGCACCGAGTCTTCCAAGCCAACGAAACTACCCACCAATCCAGAGATACTTTGGTCACCACGAAAGTTGGTACTATCTTGAAAGGCCCAAACCATGGCACGCTTTTTAGAAATACCATACCGTAGAGACCATTGAAGGATTGTTTCACCCACAAACACCATGCTGCTTTCCACCATCGATGGCAAAGTATGTTTAGTGTATTTGTCAAGAAACTGCATTCGTTGGGACGCATGCAATATTTAAGAGCACCAACATCTTGCGCGATTCTGTTGGTTGAACATATCCCCGCGCGCTCAAAACTGGTAACAAACGTAACCAGATTGCTTCTGCGTACTCCAATGTGTTTCTTGCCCCCCAATCTGTCGCTCTTTGCCCAGCATCTGAAAGCGCTAAACTTACTTGTTACATTCTTTAAAGAATAGCGCCTGTTCTGGGCGATACAATCTCTCGCAATAAGCTGCGCGCTGGCACTGTTTACAGAGACCTGCATCGGGGATTAGCCATTGTTAAAAGGAAACATGGACACTCAAAACCAATTTCCCCCACCTGGTATTCTTGGTTGATAAATCCAGTGGGGTTGACATCGGTGTCGGTTGTATTAAGTTCCTCGCTACGGGGTATGCGGTAATTTTGCACTGAAGCGTGCGAAAGCGCAGCTAAACCGTCATTTGCATTCGTAGTGGCAAAGGCTTTCGGCGGTATATTTTAAGCCGTCCTGGGAGCGAAATGAAAACGAACATTTTGTTTTTGTCACTGTTCTAGGCATGTGGCTAGCTCAGGGCGTGGGTACTTGACAACTTGCCAATAAGCATCTAAGGAACGATGGGCTTCCTGTTGCCTTCACTCTTTTCATCATTACATATGGAAAAACCGAACAGTATCCGACAGTAATGACCGAGTATAAAGTGCCCGATATAATTTTCAACGCGATACTTGTCGCTGGGCTTTTCGAGGAAGCGTTACGTGCGTGTATGTGGAGACTGAGGGGGGGGTGTTGGGCAGATTATCGTATGCTGTCTGTGCTGGTGGGGTGGGGTATCGGATATTGAGGCATATAACTGCTGTTCTTGTTCGTATGATCTTGGGATGCAGGTGGATGGACCAACGCGCCAATCGCTGCAACAATCCTGGGGTTCGTTATTGTACAGTGTTTCCATGTCGTTGGGATTTTGATGGTGGCTGACACAAACATTTTACGAACATTGTCTAGCTAGTTTGCCAAGCCTGACGTCAACACATTGCGAGACAGGCGCAGAGTCGTGTACTGGGTAGTGTCGACAGTTTTTCCCGATGTGTTGAGTTTGTGGATGACCTGTTGTGTTAGGCTAAGGTATGTACTCATCGACTACGTATAGTAGTTTCAATATCTGCCAGTATGTATCCCAAATCAGACGTAGGCGGGGTGGGATAAACGCTCTATACCAACGACTAGGAAGAGTTACTTGTAAATCACCGTGCTCAATAACAGTCTTTTTCGTCTTTTTCTTCAAGCTAGAACGCTTATCTCTCCCACCGCGAAACACTCCCGAGGTATTTGTTTAGGTATGCTGCACTCCCACACGGACAATACTCACATAAGTTTACAATTTTCGTGTTCAAACCATTTCACTTTTCACGTTGGTGATTCATACAAATACGAACAGATCAACACCGTTGTCCTCCGTGTCGTGAAAAATAATGATGCACTGCTGGGGGAGCGAAGCAACGGAGGCCGTCTTGTGCCTTGCACAAAAAAAAACTCCTCTTCCTTTCGGGGTGCGTACGGCCTTCCCTCGTTTTTAATGAGGCAACAACGACGGAGCGCAGCGACCGAGGACGGTTTTTGCCTTGCAATAATGAAAGGCTTTTCATAGAGGGGCGCATTCAGGCTTTCATTGCACATTTACCTCTTTGTCTGAATGTCCGAATGTCAGCTGCATACCACTGCCTGCCGGTGGCTAAAATTTATCAATGCGACAGCTACCGGCCCCGCTGACGTAGCAGCGGTCGCACCACAAATACTACTACATACAGGGACACACCACCAGCAGCAGCAGTATAAGAAAGCAGCACAGTAGTAGCAACATCAGTTGTGAAGCTGGTAAAGCAGGACTAATATTTGCAACAGGTGTGTGCTCCTGCTGTTGTCGTTTGAATTATACTCGTTTACAAAATACATACATGACACAATCGCGGCCATAAACGTAGGTACGTGGTGCCACGTACGTCAGGTCACCACAATCAGTATTACGGACCAACAATTGCTAAAGGAGCGGTTGGTCAATGCTATGGCCCCCGGACCACTCTAATATCAAGGGCTTACATTCCTTACCTTTCCGCCCCTGCTCAAGCAGCAAACGGCAGCAGTGCAGAGCGGTAACCTGTTATGCAGCTGCTGTTATTGTTGCTCGTGTTGCGATACATATAACACCAAACCAAGCCAAATGCGCAATAATACAGATGCGAACAGGACCAATACAGCAGCTTGCAGGAGCAAGTAGCAGAGTGGCTATGCAGGGTGCATATCATACGAGACTGGGATGCAACTTGTTGTAGGACTTCCACCGGAAAATGCGGCCATTTGCACAGAACGCCGCGCCAAAATCGATCAGAATATCAGAATTCCAATCCAGAATCACCTAAAATACCGAAAGCCGGACAAAAATTTCAAATGAAGTTCAACCCCCCCCCTCCCCCAACCCCCCACAAATAAAAACGCCTCGATGATCTTTTTTGTCAATGCAGACGGAAATATAACGACCGTATCGTCTGCGTGTAGCGAGCAGCAGTTGCAGTACTGGAGCGTGCGGGAACAGCAGAGCGGCTATGTAGGGTATATGTCATACGAGACTGGGATGCAACTCGTACGACTTTCAGCTTTCGCCCGATTATGCGTCGATATATGTAGCGGATCGGACGATCCAAAATCGATCAGAATATACCAAGGCCAAAAATCAATAACCTAAAACACCAAAAGCTGATGCAAAAACTCTCAAAATGAAGTTCAACCACCCCCCCCCCCACCCGCCTCCCCCGCTATTAAAAAATCCTTGTTGATCTCTTTTTTCAATGTGGACGGCATCATAAGGTCCGTTTAGTCTGCTTGTTGTGTGCCAAACTATTCTTATGCGCCGTCCACGGCTGGTCTGGCACACGACAAGATTTTTTGTTTTTTGATAATTTTGTCGAAGTGGACGGAAATATATCAAACGATCGGTGTGCGTGTTGTGGGGGAAACGGTTTGTATGTGCTGTGCACGGCTGGTTTCGTACACGACGATTTATTTTTTGTCTCGGCGAGGATCTGGCTACACCATTTCCCGACGTATTCTCTCAACCGATACGCGCCAAGTCGAGAAAGAAGTGGGCAGCCCCGACCTCTGGAACTGAAAGAGACACGGCGCTCGCCACGCGTTCTCAATTCGCACACGATTGCAGCTCGCTCTCGCGGTTCCCCAGCAAGCCAACCAAACATCATGGGATATGTCCCCATTTTTCACTGGGCGGAAATATAGAGGAAGTCTGTCTTATCGATATGATTATTGTGTTGTTCTTGATATATCCGGACAGATTGCAGACTGGAGATGCGAAGGGTCCGTTTTGGCCCACGATAGACCCCTTGCTGCAAGCTGCTTCGTTCCGCCGGACCGCGGTGGCCGGGCGCCAAACCAGCCACTTCATTCCCGGAACCCCTCTACGCGCCCTCGCGCGACGGAGCCCGGGTCCGTTTCGTTCTCGCCCGAGATCACGACGCGAAGCTGGGGGCTTCAGCTCGACGCCGTGCCTCCCCCCCCCCACTTTAAACTCAAGTGAATTCCGATTTGGGCCACAATCGGGCCCTGTCTTGCCGGCCCGTCCACGCGACGATCGCCGGCCGGCGGGACGCCAAACGAGCTACTCCCCTACTTCTCCCAGTCCCCCCACACGCACTCGCGCGCCAGAGCCCGCGTCGGTCTCGCTCTCGCCCGCGTTCTCGAGGCGAAGCTAGGGGATCCCGCTCGATGCCGTGGCCCTCCCCACTCCAACTCCAGTTGAAAGCCGATTTTGACCGCCCCGATTGCGTGACGACCGCGGGCCCGCGAGGCGGGAGACAAAGCGCTTCGCTTTTGGGTGGTCCGACCCCCCAGGCCCACGCAGGAACCCGGGGCCGAAACGACCCTGGGCGGCTTACGCGCGGGGCCACGGCCAGGATGTATCCCACACTGGACGTCATACAAAATGACACCCTGGGCGGAAACGTAAGGAACTTTCCCACACTGGAGAGCATATACTCAACACTAGCAACACCAACACTAACAACGACAGACACCAACATTCCAAACTATATGTAAAATTTATGGACGCTTTGTACTCTTCGTTCGAATGGTGACAAATGATTGCTTACCACCCCTCGCTCGAAGAGTGAGGGGCAGGGGTAGCCCGTCGAGACTGACCCGCACACAGTCCCGGTCCATCATCCGTACACACTTAAGTCAACTACCACTCCATTCGGCATATACTCCGTATACGCCGGCCTCCCATCCGGCAAACAAGTCTCATTACGTTCGCCTGTCTTCCTCTCCTGGTAGTTTCTTCGGTGCTTCCACTTGCCACACAAAAACACAAGGACACACACGCGCTACCCCACGGCACCTGTCCAGTATGTTCTCTTCCTGCATTCTTTATGCAGTTATGCTCCCCCAGAGAGACCTATGTTAACATGGCGCTCGTCAACAACTGATTTGGCCTTTCCCCGTATATTGGATGCATCCTGACCCTACAAAGGTTTGGACCTGTGCCTTTCGAGTTCAAGTTTCAACTCTCTTTTATCTCCGCGCACCATCTCGGCACCACTCGTCCTCTGGTCGAACCGATCGCAGATTGTAACACCTCCCTCGACCTCGCTCACGTTACACAGCTCTTTGATCTCCCCGCACGATCGCCGGCACCACTCGGCCTCTGGTCGCATTGATCGCAGCCTGTAACAACTCTCTCAACCACACTCGGTCGGCATCATGCACCAGGCAACTTAGATATTTGCACAGTCCGTGACCCCACGTCTACTCGTACGGCTGCAGATCGCGTGGCAGCCAATAACAGCAAACACACACTTTCTTCCTTTAATGCAGCCGAAATCCTGCAAAATCACGAATTAGTGCCGCGACTATTCCCCCCCTATCCGGCTGACTCCCTCAAAAGCACGGGCGGGTGGGTGGGTGGGAAGAAAAACGGCCGACGGAACACCTCCCCACGCTGTTGGCTTGACGTATTGGAAGCCCTTATCTTGATGCCTGCTCGTCTACGGGGCCCACGATTACCTGGGATGGTGTTCGCTCTGAACTGCTACATAGTACCTGGTACTGGTCACAGGTCACACGGTCCGTCCGTCCGTACGTACGACC